>SRPV01000005.1:0-115046 GCA_018360135.1 Claviceps sorghi | reverse complement strand
AAAAAAAAAAAAAAAAAAAAAAAAAAAAAAAAAAAAAAAAAAAAAAAAAAAAAAAAAAAAAAAAAAAACCGATGGCCTCACCGTCATACCTAAGCCACTCTGCGCTTACAAATGGATCCTTTCACAATGATGCCGCTTCAGGTCTCAACTCAAAATCGTTTCATTCAGAGTCGACCGTGCGCAAACAGCTATTCTAGTACTCGTTGCCGAGTCGCGCTTGATTGAAAAGCTTTGTTCGACGTAGTCGACGCGCTTCGCATGAGGAAAGCCCATTGAAAATCATCACCCAATCAAATAATCAATTCGTGAATGCACAGCCGGAACGCCCTTGTCAACAATATCAGGTCCTGTCAACGCACATCACCACCCTGACATCCCAAAGGTGTTCTCGCCCGAGTAGGTGATGTAAAGGAACCTTTTTTTTTTTACCTTGGCATTAGTACATGCTGCAATCATGAAGAGGCCCCAGGAAACACAATTCCACGTACCCATCCTCGTCCTTGTGTTCTTCGTAAATACTGCTCATGAGAGCTGCGGTCGGTGGAAGCACCTCATCCACAAAAATGAAGATGGCCTTCTCTGGGGACAACTTAATCCTCTTGCGGATGACGTAAACGAACTGACCAACCGTCAAGTCGGACGGCACCAAGTACTTTTTCTTGTCAATCGTAGCAATGTCGCTCTTCTCAACCTTCTCGCAGATGACCTGCGTACCATGAAACCAGCGTCAGCGGATGCCTCGGCCCATCCGAGATATCCTTCCAAGCGAAGTACAGGCAGCTTGCCACAGAAACAACAATGTCCGGTTCCCGTCCGAGCTCGTTGTTCCAGCGCAGAGTATGCCGCGGGAAAGACGTGGAAATGACTTACGGGAATGCGATCCGCATATTTCTGCCGGATGCGCTCAGCTTCTGCCTTGCGCTTCTCGAAGGGATGCTCGTCCTTGAATTTGCTTCGCATGATCAAAGTTGAGTAGAGCTGTCGTATTCTAAGACTGACGTCAGCTTCAGAGCTAGACTGGACGCTCAGGTAATGAGGTAGGGAGGCACAGATGAATAACATGCATACAAAATTCTTCGCTGGACGGTAGGAGAAAGATGCGAAAGGTTGACTGATGAGATATGATGGAAGTCTAGGATTCGGGACAGGCTGTTCCGACGTCGATGGATTGGACAGGTGATGATGAGGCAGTAAATTGTGGCAGGAGGGAAAGCTGGACATGACCAAGTGACTGGAGGGAGAACCGTGCACGTAATAGGCGGCAGTGACAGGCACGAGGACCACAAAGCGCGGGGCACATGTCCGCACTAGTCCGTATCCGGCCTAGCAGCGTGAGACGCCGAGGTGAATCACCAACGCAAACGCAGCGCAGCGCAGCGCAGCGCAATGCTGGCTCGGCCCCGGCCTGCTTGTTAGCCGCTTGGATAATTGGGGGCTGGGACTGCGTCGGACCAGCCTGCGACGGACCAGCCTGCGACGGACCAGCCTGCGACATAGATTTCGACGTCGAGGTGAGGTGAGGTGAGGTGAGGCTGCCTTCCGTCTATGCTCTATCGAGGTCTGAATTTCTTGGTGATGGGAGTTGGTTTTGTCCCGACCGGAATGGTGTGGTTCGTATCAAGATCGGCCGCGTCTGCCTGAAGGACCAAACTAAGTAGGCTCGCAAGCGCCTAGTCCGAAGTCCATCACGTCTGCTTGCGCATAACTCACGTCCTTCACCCGTGTGCTGGTCAGGTGGGCGGTCTACGATACTTACTTACCTACCTAGATAACCCCCTCCCCCTGGGCAAATGTCCGGGAAAGTGGCAGAGTCGCCTTTGTGCCGAAATGTCCTGTGTCCACGCCCAGGGTTTCCAGGACCAGTCCTGCCCGTTGTATCTCGTATTCATCGAGCAACTTGTTTTCCCCAAGTCTTTTCGTGTCCAAGTTGATCGCGTCTTTCCCGCGACGGCGTAGACCAGTCAAGCCTACTTAGTACTTAGGTAGGTAGGTACTTAGCGGTACAGGTACTTGCCTCCTCACTCGGAGCTGTACGCTGTTCGTGCCATGGCACGTACCATAAGTACCTAGGTAGGTAAGTACTTACTTAGGTAAGTACCTAGGTACCTATTCACCGGTGTTTGGTCGGACGGCGAGCATGTGACACATGTGACGCAATTTCGTAAACAGAACGTCGTTGGCGGAAGTCTCGACAAGCTTTTCAGCAAGCAATGGCGAACTGAATGAATTTCCTGCATGGAAAGAGGGCCGCAACAGGATGCTTGAAACCATAGATGCGAGCACACAACATGGCGCAGATGTAACCGGCAACTCGGTTTCGACAAAGCCCGCCGATTTTGGCTCGTGTCATGATTGAGAATCAAGCATGTAGTAGGTACTTTAGGTACTTGATAACATGCCTGATATAGGTACCTGCGTAAGTATCGAACCACTAGTAGGCCGTACATGTACCCACCGGGGACCCCGTAATTGTGTGAGCTGATTTGCGAACCTAATACAGTACATCCCGACATCGTTCGATTTCCCTGGACGAGACGACGAGTTCTGCAACTTGCCGCGCACAATATATCAGAGACACAATTCACTCTGCAAACTCAGTTAGCCTTTCCGCACAACTCCCATCGTCAAACTGATCAGTCATAGACCGATAACGTCGCACCTCGAATCCCGTTGTTGTCCGTCGCCTACATCACCAATGCCGTCACCAAGCCGCTACGTGTCACGACTGGGCTCTACAGCCCTTGTTCGCCCATGGATTCTGCCAAAGCAAAGCCTACGTGCCTCTCCAGCTCTTTGCCGACGCATGATCTCTTGTTCGAGCAAGAACACACATGGGTCGGGGTCAAAGCCCACATGGGCTGCTTTGCTGGCAATCGTTCTTGTTGCTCCATTGGCCCTGCAATTGGTAAGTCGCAAAGTTGCAGGCACCAAAAGAAGAAGAAGAAGAAGAAGACGAAAATAGTGAGAACAAGAACAAGAAGAATCAGGAAGCAGCTGCTAAATTTTGGAACCAATTCAGAACAGTGGTCTTACCGTCAACCTTGATGCAGCGACCCTCGCAGAGAGAGACGCACAGAAGAAACGCGAGGCGGCCATTACAGAGGACTCGCCAATGCGGCTTAGGATGGAGAAATTCATCAAGGAGCAGCAGCAAATCATCGTCAATGAACTGGAGAAGGTGGACGGGCACAAGTTTCGGAAGGACGAGTGGGAGCGCAAAAACGGAGGGGGGGGCATAACTTGCGTCCTCCAAGATGGCAACGTGTTTGAGAAAGCCGGCGTCAATATCAGTGTGGTTTACGGCACTCTTCCAAAACCAGCCATTCGGCAAATGCACGCGAACCATAAGATGCTGGATCCCAACCTGGAGTCGCTTGATTTTTTTGCCGCGGGGTTGAGCATGGTCCTGCACCCCAAGAATCCCATGGCGCCCACTGTGCATCTCAACTATCGGTATTTCGAGACGGCGAATCCGGATGGTTCCTCCCAAGCGTGGTGGTTTGGAGGTGGTAGCGACCTAACGCCTTCCTATCTGTTTGACGAGGATGCCATTCATTTTCACAAAACACTCAAGGACGCCTGCGACTCTCATGACAAAAACTACTATCCCCGCTTCAAGAAATGGTGCGATGAATACTTTTACAACAAACACAGGGGAGAGTGCCGCGGCGTGGGGGGCATCTTCTTTGACGATCTCGACGAGGCCGAGAGCGATCAGGAGAACACATTTGCATTCATTCAAGATTGTCTCAAGGCCTTCATTCCGTCCTACTTGCCCATTCTCGAAAAGCGCAAAGACATGCCCTTTAGTGAGGAAGAAAAGGACTGGCAACAAATACGACGAGGCAAGTATGTAGAGTTCAACCTCGTCCATGATCGCGGGACTGCATTTGGGCTGAACACTCCGGGTTCTCGTGTGGAGAGCATCCTCGTGAGTCTGCCTCTGACCGCGACCTGGAAGTACATGCATGAGCCCGAGCCCAAGAGTAGGGAGCAGCGTCTGGTGAACATATTGAAAGACCCAAAGGATTGGCTTTGAGATGATGACGCAGATTCAGAACATGACGACTCGTGACCCGTTGTCTGGATTGTATTCGGTATAGATGTATCATGTAAAATAATGTACGAACAACAGCGAGCAAGATGCTATATTGACGTGCCCTTTGACTTTTGTTTTTGTCTTTTCTTCGTCATCTTCATCTTCTTTATCATCATCACCATCTTCTTCTTCTTCTTCTTTCTCTCCCTCTCCCTTTTTTTCTCGACTTGCGGCATCAAACCAAAAATACATGTATATATATATACATACATACATACATATATATATATATATATATGTATATACACACACATACATTCTTACTACGTGGTAAGACAAGTGCTGCCACATTGCCCACATCAACCGACGTGGCATCCTGCAGAGGAAGGACGCCCCGCTCCTCCATGCCCATCAAGCTCGCCACTGCAACAAACCAGGTGAACAGAACCATGCACATCTGATGGCAAATCAACGCTACAAACACAACCAAGAACCGCCCATGCTTGATTCGTCCATTGTACCCATTCTTGCCAGCCAAATTATTCTTGGCGCCTACGCCCAGACATGGCCGCAGATTCGCTTCCGACCCATCAGCAGCTCTTGTCATCACTAGTGGCCTCGCTCTCGGAGCCTGGCGAATGCTCCGTCCCCCCATCCAGCCAACAGACTGACGGCGCGCAGCGGCAACCGCATCCGTTGGACGGGACATCAAGGCGCCGGACTCTGCTCTTGACACTCCATGTGTTGTTCCCCAGCCTTGTCCTGCCGGCTCTGGAACTGGTCGACAATCAGCTCGTCACGAAATTGCAGGTTCCCGACCAAGATGCGGACCCGGAACCGGGCCCCATCGAGACGGGTGGTGACGGCGGCGGTCCGGAGCGTCTTGCATCACCGGAAGATAATAATAAATCGCATGAGGTGTCTGGTCCGCAGGGTCGCCTTCGCCCTTCAGCCTATGCTGTTCAGTCGTTGTCCCGAAGTTCGGCCCGACAGCTGCATGCCAACGCCGCGTCCAAAGTTCATATTGTACATCTTGCGGCTTGGAACTGTTCGTGCAATGATTTCCATCGAAACAAGTTTTACCGCCAGGTGCTCGACGATAGATGGAGCACCCGTACGTCAAGTGCATGTAGCCCTGATTCAAGTGGCATCTCAGGAGCGTCATTACTTCCCTGTACATCCGTTGACGAAAAGGACGTGGCCTGCTGTAAGCATCTTCTTGCTTGCTTGATCGTGGAAAGGTTGAAGGGATCGCAAGCCAAGTCTACCGAAAGAGTCTTCTCAAAATCTGAAATAGCCACTTTGATTGCCGGACTTCAACAGAGCTGATCTAGTATAGCACGGAGATGGATCAAATGCGCATGCTTAGAGGTCTCACGTAACAGCAGCGCTGGCGCAATGTCATATGAGCGGTTGAAACATACGCTTGACTGACATGACCTTTTTTTTTTTTCTAAGTCCATAGATGCAACAAATTCATTGTACAAAAGCGGAGGCCGAGTGGGCTTTGAGCCACGCTCTGATCTTCTATTAGCAGAAACATGGGAACGGCATTCGTGCGCTTCAAGTCGCTTGAATACGGTTACTTCTTCCTATCATTGCTATCCTTCTGCATGTCGCCATTGTCTTTCACATCACCGTTCACGCCGCCAGAAATGCCTTCTTTATTTTCATCCTTGGTCCTGACTTCGTCCTTCTTCGTTTCTTTGTCATCTTGTTGTTGCTGTTGTCTGTTTTGGATTTTATTTTCAATGAGGTCGTGGAAAGCAGTGATGGCTCTTATCAAGCTGCTGAGATAAATGGTCATGAGTTGATCGTTGGTTTTGACACCCATGGCATACGCCAAATCACCGCTGCCAGCCTTTGCATTCCCCTCAGGTGTCGATAAGTTCGGCAGGAGATTAAAGACATCTTGCAGATTACCGAGAATGGCATGATTGACTGGTAACTGTCCGTCCAGAACTTTCTGCAAATATGCGCCAATATCTCGTAGTCGCAAATGAAGGCCCTGGAGAGACTGGAGTTGATTCGTGACACGTGTGGATAGAGTACCGACAGCAACATCTCGAATGTCTCTCAATAGATGCTCAACGCCAATCTCCTCTGCCTCCTCGGCTTCGATAATGGACGGGGTGTGGACAAAAGTTCGGGACGTCGTGGTACCATCCTTAGACTGAGGTTAGCACATGTCCAACAACTCCTGAGAGTATCCTCCGCGACGCCTGCTCCTGAAGAGCGTTTGCGGCGGCGAATAGGTGCGTGGATGCGCGGATGTGTATGCTGAGCGGGAAAGACGCGGGAGTTTGGTCGCTTACGTCTTTAATCTCTTCCACGGCAAAGTAGGCATCAGTGGGCACGCCAGATTCTTTTGGCTGGACGTCGATGATGACTAGAAGTGGATTAGGGGTGTAGCGCTTGAAGAGTTCGTTGATCTCGAGATCTGATGCTCGGAGTTTGGGCCCGGAATGGTACCAGCCAATAAGCTTTTCTCGAGCATTGACTTTCTTGAACATGTCATTCATGGACTCGACATAGTTGTGATCTAAAAACCAGACCGAAGGATCTTTTTCGTCCTCCTCAAACGGCACTGAAGATTACGGTGAGTAAGACGACCAAGATGCCCGAAAGCAGAAGGAGGTTTCAGTAGTCACCTACCCGCAAAGCTGTTGGACACTCTCACATTTTTTCCATCATTCACCCCCAGCAGGACGCCAACCACGCGCCTTTTTTTTTTGTTCTGAGCCGTGCGGTTGTAGTGATCGACGGCAGAAAGAAGGACCAGAGGCGCAACGGACACGTTCCGGGTAACGAGCGAGAGCGTTTCTGCCGTAGTGGTAGGCATCGTCCGTAGATGGAGAGAGAGAGAGAGAGAGAGAGAGAAAGAGAGAGCTTTGTTTCCCACAAGAAAAGGAGGGAAGTTTCCTAGGCGGCGAGGGTCTGGATGCTGTCGAATATCGAGAAATACCTGAAGCTTGAGGGATTCTGTTCAGTAGCTTGTGCCCGCGGTTTTGCAGTAGGCGTAGGTACGTATGTGTCTTGGCTGCCTTGAAGCTTGCTTGATAGATCTGGCAAGCGACCCGATGAACACCAAGTGCCCGGATTGCAGGGCGCGCTATGATGCAGTGGTGTCGGGTGTAAAGATCGAATCAGAGCGTATGGGAGGAACGTACTGGATTCTCCGGGTACCCAGGAGGTGGGAAGGGCCGATGATGTTGGCTTTCAACAAGATGGATGGATGATAAGACTTGACTAGCATTGCAGAGCAGTTATAGCGGCCGACCCAAGGTGACTACAGGTAACTACTAGGTACCTAAGTACCTAGGCACTTTAGTCAGTTCAACACTGGTCGCATGCATCCATCAGTTGTAAGCTCTTGTCACGTGCTCGCTTCCTCTAAGTGCCTTAAGTAGGTACCTACCTAAGTACCTCCCGAGGTACCTGGGGCCTTTGAAGACCGTTCTCGTCCGCCTTGACACGAACGGCGTCCTACATCGACATCAGTAACGTCATACGTAGATGCTATCTCTTGGATATGCGTGCTCAGAAGTGCATATCTAAGAGATAGCATCCACCCAGATAATGTCCTAATGTTTTTACCAGACACATATATATATCTACCATGCTATCGCCGACCAGTATGCCATCTCAGTGCTTGCAGAAGCCATTCCGCGTTGTCACGGGAAGCTTAAATGGCTCCATTTCAAGGTATATACAAGGAGGTAGGTACTTTGCAATATGTACTGTATATACTATATGTACTGGTACTACTAGCCACTGTAAAGTTAAATTTGATTGATGTTTACCAGAGTGTCTGGCGCCCTGTCCAGCGCTGCTACGCTTCCAAGCTCTGGCTTGCAGCGCTATGACGACCAGGGACAAACCGGCCACGAGCCAATCATGGCCACAGAGCGCATGGAGCTGCTCAACGCGGCAGTCGGCAGGAACTTACCCCCAACCCGACTCAAGCTGTTCCTGCCCGCCCGCGCTGCTTGTTGCCAGAATTCCAATCGGCCTTGGGACCTTGCTCCTCCGATTTCCGCTCGCACCTCAAATTTGCACCACAGTGCGCCGTCTGTCCATCGATAGGTTCCTCCGTCTTCTCTTGCACCAATTGGGCCTCGTCGCATCGTATCCGATTCTGGTCGCTCAATTCCGCACACAATCGCGACCATGGGCTTCGTTGAAGATGAGCTTAAGCAGCTCAAAGAGGTCATTAATAACCTCGATTCCCGCATTAAGCAGCTCGAAAAACGCACCATGGGTTTCTCACCTTCCACCGAGGAGATTCGCATGATCATCATGGGACCACCTGGAGCCGGTATTGAACATTCCGCCAGTGTCAACTCAAGATTCTTCGACATGGGGTAACATCAGTTTGCAGGAAAGGGCACTCAGGCACCAAAGATCAAGGATCGATTCTCCTGCTGTCACCTGGTATGACTATCGCTGATTCCCTCCCCATGCCTTTTTTTCTTCTTTCTTTCTTTCCTTTTCTTCTTCTTCTTCTTCTTTTTTTTTTTCAATTCTTCGTCTTGATGCTCATCTTATTTGTTAATCTACAAACTAGGCCACCGGCGACATGTTGCGCTCCCAGGTCGCCAAGAAGACGCCGCTTGGTCGAGAAGCAAAGAAGATTATGGATCAGGGTGGGCTTGTGAGCGATGATATCGTTATTGGCATGATCAAGGAAGAATTGGAAAACAACAAGGACTGCCAGGGAGGGTAAGTCACCCGTGGCGACAAACTTTTTGCTTTCATGGTTGCTGATCATCTCGTTCGTTGCAGCTTCATTCTCGACGGATTTCCTCGAACTGTTCCCCAAGCCGAACGTCTTGATGCAATGCTGAAAGAAAGAAATCAAAAACTCCAGCATGCTGTCGAGCTGCAGATCGACGACTCGCTGCTCGTAGCTCGTATCACTGGCCGGTTGGTCCACCCTGCATCAGGTCGATCCTACCACAGCACCTTCAATCCTCCAAAGGTGCCGATGAAAGACGATGTGACCGGCGAGCCTCTTGTTCAGCGCAGTGACGACAACGCGGACGCGCTAAAGAAGCGTCTGGTCACATACCACAAGCAGACTGCGCCGGTGGTGGGCTACTATCAAAAGACTGGCATCTGGAAGGGGGTCGATGCCAGCCAAGCCCCTGGCCAGGTTTGGAAGACTATGTTGGATATTCTGGAAGGAAATCACAGGAATGGGGCTGGTCTACTGGGGCATATCGTCGGTAAAAATTAGACTTGTTTTACAGTCGTGTAAAGTAACCTGGAGCTTGTGGCCGTTTTGCCCGTGGAATGCGTGCGCGCGCGCTCGCTGTCAGATATAACACTATGTATGTAATCTTTTGATTTACATTGTGTCTTCATGTATTTACAAACAATATCAATCAAGATGTTACTCATCTGCCTGTCCTTCTGGCGAATCCACCACTTCCACTCAGGCATATACATGCATTCGTTCTGATGAAGAATAAGGAATGTCACTCAGGTCTCAGGGCTCAAAAGACCAAAAATGTCCAAGGCTCAAGAGGCATGTGTATATGATGTACACGATTAAACTAACTACCTATCTATCGGAAATTATGAAACAAAAGAAATAGGTGGGTATAGGATTCTTGACAAGAATTCAAAGTCACTACATACTATGTTTTAATATCAAGTTGTCTTGCTTCAACCACGGAAGCAGCATATTAAGTTAACAGCCCATAACAGCGAAAACGACGCAGACTCAATCAAGTCTATCAGAACTTGGATTTTGAAGGCTGGTATCAATGCGAAGTTCATGCAAACTGGTATAGCTCAGCCAAGTCAAATGTGTGCTTAGCTCCATCAATTTCAACGTGGGAGGCCAGGTCCAAGCATTCCTATCTTCGTGGTGTCGCTGGAAGAATCTTGGTCAGTAGAGGTACAGCAAGTCGCGTTGGCGCAACTGACCATTGACCATCTGCCTCTGTTTGTTCAACCAGCTCCGTGGAGCATCATGTCGCCGTTGAAGCACAACATGGTTGCTTTGTAACCGACTGGTAAGATCATACCAAGCTGTCGCGATCAGTGTATTTTCCCGTTGCAAGTTTTTGAGTAGTTGGTCAAACGTAGCCTTGAAAAACGAAATGTCAGCTTCAACGTGTTACAACGAAGCCTGCAGAGAGGTGGAGGCCCTCAGGAATAACGGCATGTCATGCCGTTCAACGATACTTACCGCCTGTGTAGTAGGTTGTTCACCGCCTTGGATTGACTTGAGTCGAACTTGTAGAGAAGTTTTTTCCTTTTCTGACTGTTCCAGTTGCTGTTGGTAGTGCATGTTAGAATTAAACATGGTAAACATGCAAGTTGAAGCTGAAATGGCACCATCTGATGGCCGCTCACTTGGTGAGCCTGGCAGCCATGTCGATACAAATGCAAAACTTCACTTGATCGATAATGGACACTCGCTCATTAAACACATCATGACTCGCCAATGGCGAGTATGGTTTTCCAAGCATGAGAAACAAGAACATATGAGACTTGTTGGCGAGGTCCAAGGGTTTGGCATAGGTTTGAGTGCTTCGTCTGAATGATCTTCGTTTGACGACACCCAGAAACAGCTTGTGCAAGACCAAGAGAGAGAGCAACCACGGGCGTGTCAGGGACAAAATCAACTAATCTTACCTGTTTGCGTTCCTTTAGCCGTGTACGAAGTTTTTCAATCTTTTCGGTAGATTTCTTCATTGCCTCTGACATGTTCGCATCTGCTAGGCCACTCGTGGAATTTTCTTGCAATTCCTTGGCATCCTCAACTTCTTTTCTGAGTCTCTCTTTAGCAAGAAGAGCCTCGATCAGTTGAGACTTTTGCGCGTCTCTCTCAACCACAACGAAATTGTAATTTTCTCGTAATCTGTCTAGTTCTGCTTTCAAGGACTCGGAAATAAGCTTGTCCGTACTGGTGAGCTCGTCAATGGCTTCAATTCCACCTTTTTGCGCAGCCGAAATTTTTGCTCTTGCTGACAAAAGCTCGCGGTCTGTATCCATGACCTTTGATTGTAGTTCAAGTAATCGTTTTTTAGCCTCATCAAGCTCCTCTTGTGAATGGACAAGCTGGCTTCGTAGTTCAATGAACGCTTTGGACCTGAATGAAGCCATAGTATTAGTCTCGTCAGTTCTCCTATTTCTGAACAGCGCTCATTCGTCCTTACTCTTCGCTGACGGAGTTTTCCATAATTGCAGTGAACTGCTCCTGAGTTATTGTGTGCTTTTCAAAAATATCGTTGAAATTTTGTTGCAGACGGTCTCTCTGGCGACGTTGTTCCTCAAGCTCCTTTCTCAGTTTCGCAGCATCGCCTGTTGAGCCTAGCGTCCGCCTGAGCAAATCATTCTCGGCCTTGAGACGTGAAAGCTCTAGGGGTAGGTTAGTCTGTATGTCCTCGTCCGTGGCGTTGTTCAGCTCATCTTCCAAGTTGAACGTGGCAGATGTGACACTGAGATTCTCTCCTGGCGTATTTATTTCCTGTCCTTGCTGCACCTGCTCTTGCAAGTCTTGAATGAAGCGCTCATCGTGCGTCCTTTGTGCTTTCAACCGAATGAGTTCCTCTTCCAGTGAGGCAAGGTCTTTAATCAGTTGAGTTTTCTGGTTACGCTCGTCCCAAAGATGCTGTTCTGATTGGGTGATCATTTTCGTGAGCTCGTCTTCAGCTTTTCGGGTTCTTTCGATTCTCTCTCTATCACTCACAAGAGAGCGTAGCTGCTCTTGTAACTCTCCTTTTTCATACTGAAGGTTTTGCACTTCCTTTGCTAGATGCTGCTGAGATTCGAGTTTTTGTTTGTATCGCTCTGCTGTATTCGCCTTCTTCTCCAATTCCTCAGCCTTGTGTTTCCACTCCGCGACTTGGTCCCGAAGCTCATCTGCTTGGATGCTCTTCTGATTCAATCTTTGCACCTCGGTTTCCAGCTGCGATTTCACTCGATCGTGGTTCCGAATCGTTTCCTCGTTCCTCGCTATTATTTCCATTTGCTCGTGAACTTGAGACTCCAGGAGCTTTATAGCTTCTGCGCTATTGACTCCATCTTGTGTAGCCTTACGCAGAACTTCAAGCTCGCGGTCATTCTTTTCCTTCTCATATTTAAGGTCCTCATGACTTTGTTGCAAATATTCTAAGCGCGTTATATAGTCGGAAAGATTCTTTTTCGTACTATCAAGCTGGCGGCGAAGAGTAGCGTTCTGCTCCTCGACTAGAAGATCGATGTCTCGTGCCTCCATGACAGCATCAATAGCATCATCCAAGTCTGTATCGTCTTTGAAGGCGGCAATGTCTTGCTGCATGGTACGAATGATCTGCATTATTTCCGCCTGATTTTCGCGGTCAAGGCTGTGTTGAATCCTGGGGACGTATTTGCCATTATCGGGACCCATCGCAGCGGCACACACCATGACGGCAAGTAACTGAGATCAGACGCTAGTCAGCATTTCCCGATCATACAATGCATCATCGTCTTCTACACACCTGGCTGATGCCCTGAGGCCCCGGGTTCTCTGCGACAGCATGATAGTCAAACTTCTTTGCCTGGCAGCCCAGCTCAGGAACCTGTCGGCGAATAAATCTGAAGAGACCCTTATACACTGTTTGAATATTTCGCTTGTTTGTCAAATATTTTGCAGTGCCTTGGTTTGATTCTAGATGGGATGGTTCGAATTCGGAATCTAGCTCATGTAGAATCTGACCAAGAAGAAGTCCATTTGTAAGATCGTCGAGAGATTCGACGACTTGGTCCAAGTCAAAGACACGGTTTGCCTAGATTGCGCATTAGCTGATTGAACAATATGTTGACCGATCAGCAGAAGCTTTAACAACAGGTAGAGAAACTCCCACGGATGGTTACTCACAGCTTTGAGCAGAGCAGCCTGCGCTCCAGTGCTGTACGTCAGCATTGACTTAGTAACTGGTGACGGTGTCATCTTGTGACGACTTGGGTCGTGGTTGCTACGCCTGGAAATACGAGCACTGCTTTCTTCCACTCAGATTTTCGGTTCAGGACTACCAAGCATAGCGAAAATATGGATAGAGTCTGAAGATGAAGCCCCAGAGATAGTCGATTGTGAACAAGCCCAGGGCTTGACGGACGGAGGTCAGAGGTTGTCGTAGTCTGGAAATTGCCTAACGGTAGTGGGAACGAGAGAGGGATGCTACGGGTTCGTTGTCTCAGCACGAGCTAGCGTCCCAGTACACTGGAGATCACACGTGGGTACCCTTTTAATTCAGGTACCGCAGGTACCTACTCACTCTAGGCACCTAGGTACCTAGGTAGGTACTTACTTGAGGTAAGTACCTACAAGTACTTAATTCTGTTAATAGTATGTCACTGGAATTATCTCCAGGAGCACGCACATGGCGAATTCATTCTAATGAGGCTCATGCACAGACCATTCTTAGATGCATTGCTGTGTTTCGCCCTTCTTCAGGATACAGCTTATCGGCCAGGATCGCAGCTCGCTGATGGGTGTGGTCAATCTCCCACCGAAGATTCCATACATTATAACCCCTGAACACAGAAGAGGGTGAAAGGGGGAATAGAGCCAATTCACTATTGATTCAGGGATCTATATATAGATGAGTATTAGTCTAGTTTACTGCCAAATATAAGTATTCTCTAATAAAGCTCTATTTAAACGCCCTGCTACTAATGGCTAGAGTTACGTGTGCTTAGTTCTAAGAAGCGGAGCTTAGATCTGCATAAAATCACCTAAGTAAGTACCTAGCTAGGGAATCCATTATCCGTCCAGTGCGCAGAAGGCTACATTAACGTACTGGTCCACTTTAGTTTAATAAAAACATCTATCCCTTTAATGCTAAGACGGCTACACCTAGCCATCTACTCACTTAATCATTCAGCGAACTAAAACACTAAAGTGGAGGGCACCTTACGCACACACGAATTAAGAAAAAAAAAATAAAAGTACTAGTAATATATTAATTATAAAGCAGTGCATAAAATTTTCGTTCAAGCAAAAAAGTATAATAATAAGTACTTACTAAACAGTAATCTAGTCTAAGTTAATAAGCTGGTAAATAAAAAATAAGTTATATATACGTAAATACAAACATAGTATGTATAGTATATACTACATATGTTAACATGTAGCCTTATGCGCACTAAAGGGACATGCATCACAAGCTTAACTAAATCTAGAAACGTCACTTTTAATGGCTTCTGAAATCACATGTGGTATTTCTTTTGGCTTAATTAAACATTGGGTTGTTTCCCCGCAATCTCTTTCTGTCGACTATTCAGGTAGGAAAACGAGCTGTATCGTGCGCGCATGCACGATTTCTAGATCCAATTGGAGACACAGCGGTATCTCGGCGAAAGTCTTCCAGCTCTCGGTCCGCACCACAACCTACTGGTCGGCGACATTCCAGAATGCTGGGGTTGACAGACGTCTAAAGCCATAGTATTGACCATACTTAGGAGGCATTTGCTGGTGAAGATGATTTCTAACGCTATTCCGACGTCGGGATTTGAGAAGAAGCCAATGAGAGAAAAAACCAGTATCACATTTTTTTTCTTTTCCCAATAGTGTACATCGTGGTGCATTGGGCTCAACTCCTCACAAATCGTGTGGTAAATGACGAAAAGATGTGCAATTCTTGACTTTCTGCTGAATGTTAGCAGTATTAGTGTTACTGCTTCAATTTATTCCGAGTATCGCTCACTTAGAATAAGATATGATTAGTTTCAAAGGAAAAGTGTTTTGCAAATTGGGTCCACAGAGTAATGTTCAATTGTTACGAAGTCTAATCAGATATGGTGATGCAAATATCTCACGAAATGTTTCAGCGTCACGTTAAAGAGTCTGCAAGAAAAAGGACACAGACGACACAGGAATTGTAGAGCGACGACATATGACAGTATAATGTGGGTATCAAATCAATCTTACAGACAATTTCCGACGCCATAGTCATTATCATCTGTCATTAGACTCTTCAACATCGCGGAAATCTCATGGCTTGTTTGTCTTATCGTCACTGGCTAGAAACCATCTTGTCCTCTTCAACTTTCAATGAATATCCCGTCCCCCAGGTTTGCACTGCCTCGAGCGCCTTCTCTGGGGCAACGACAGAAAATCCCCTGTCAAGCTGTTAGTATCTGGGGTTTCGAAGTCGAATTCAAGCCTACCTGATTAAGAAATAAATGTGTGTAATCTTGCCTCCCGCGTCGATAATGAAGTCCTTCGCTTTATCTACCACAGAGTCGGGAGTGTTGGGATCGTCGAAGTACAAAATCGCCGACTTCTTCTGGTCCACAGCGAGTGCTGAAGAGATAACGCAGAACGTCAGGAAAATATTGCGAAGGGCTTTCATGTTGTCGAACGTCGAAGAAAAGTTGCGTCAATGTCGCTTGTTGAGAAGGCGACGGCAAGCTCTGCTGCATTGATGATGATCCATCGGTTCAAGGTGGCGTAGCACTTCAGACTCCGCTAAATCATTGATCCGGCGTCACATGCGATAATATCGGGCGTTGACGGGCATCAAGTGGGTGGGGTACGTCCATTCCACGCCATCCCTTCAAGTGAAGTGTACGAAGGCGCGTCGAAAAAAGAAGTATCTTCTAGTCTTAGTGTGGTTAGCTCATCAGCCTTTTCGTGACCTGGTTGGCGCTCTCGCACACTTCAAAGGGACCATCATGTTACCTCCTCCAATAGCCTGGTACTTAAGGTAGTTGAAAAGATAAAATTCAGCCATCAGGATTGTATCACAATACGTACATAGTATCCGTTCTCCCAAGAGGTTGTGCTTCTAGGTGTATTTGTGTGCAGTGCGTGCTGTGCTGGTGACCATAACCTTGCGGATGGCAACGAGATGCATCACTAACCTCAAATATCAGAAGGCCATAGCTGATTCACATAACAAGCATTTCAAGTGCCTGCAGTATGGAATGAAGCCATTTCGACATGTTGGTGGGGCCGTAGTCAATTTTGGCGGCGATGAAGATAAAGCTATAGCAAACCAGGCACGGCGAGAGGTACAAGCAACACATGCAGACAAATAGAATTGCTCTTGGAGGCGCGTCCAACAATCTATCATGACTCATCTGCCTCATTCCAGACATGTTGGCCCTCTTGTTCCACTGCATGCATGGCCACTGTAACGTCTTTGAGCTTTGCCACAACGTCTATAACACCATTGTTGACTCTTTGGAAATATTTGTCATTTGCTTCTCTTCTTTTTCTGCCGAGTACAATATCCATCTCGGATTGTCCTGTCAGATCAGACTCCAGCGGATCCATTCTTTCATTCTGGATTCTGTTAACTCCGTTACGAGTCCTTCGAACTTGATCAGAACCGTTTTCACCGTTTGAATATGCCAATGATGGCAAAGCATTGCGTAGATCACCTCCGCCAGAGGTTGCAATCTTGTCGCGCATTCCCATAACCGTGGCCTCATCGGCCTCGCTCCTTGCCCAAGCTTGTGCAAGTCCTATCTGTGCAGACCGTAATTCGGAAAGCTTTTGACTGTGCCCAGGACCAAACACATGAGTTCCACCCGACGCAGACAATTCGACTTTCTCCAAGGTGGTTTGCATCTCCGCCCAAAGAGCATCTGTCTTGTCCGTACTGCGAGAGCTACCAGGTCGGCTGCTACGCTGCAAATCAGGGACCGCCAAGGATCCGCGGTGAACAGAGGTACTGTGGTCTAGGCTGGATTGTTCTCGCCGTGCCGTTGATATATGCCCAGCCACGAAGGCAGTTGGGGCCGTTGTGCTTGTGACAGAAACATGTGAAGCTCCTGCTGAGGGATGTAAAAAGAGCACAGGAGGAGGCTCGCGCGATCGGTTGTTCGGCTTCGACTTTAACATTGAGGCTGCTGGCGCATAGAGTGCGCTGCTCCATCATTGGATCATCAGCGTCAATTGTCGCATCGCTACAAGCAGATTTGTCGAGAACCGCCTTTCAGCTTGCATACAGTCACGTGACAGTGTATTTTCCAAAGGTCGGGAGTCGCGTCTGTAGATAATGCAAGCCACGTGACTTTTGCCCGCCATCTTATCCACCACAGTGTGCTCTCGGACTCTAGGGCCGCAAAACCCTACTTACAAACTCGGCCTCGAAGTGTCAACTTTCTGTCCACCACGGGAGTCATCACCAACCCACTTTCAAGCGGCAACTTCAGAGACTGGTGCGTACAATTTTCCTCAACTCCATGCTAGCTCGAATACTTCTGTCTATTGATCAACGTCACTGACTTTGCATAGCAATCATGGCTGGAGGTAAACCACGTGGTCTCAATGCGGCGAGAAAGCTGCGAACCAACCGAAAGGACCAAAAATGGGCCGATCTTCACTACAAGAAGCGTGCTCTAGGCACCGCTTTCAAGTCCTCACCATTTGGTGGCTCTTCTCATGCCAAGGGCATTGTTCTTGAGAAAGTCGGCGTTGAGGCTAAGCAGCCCAACTCTGCCATCCGAAAGTGTGTCCGTGTTCAATTGATCAAGAACGGCAAGAAAGTCACTGCCTTCGGTACGCCTATGGTTTCGGTGGTGCCCCGTCTTCTTAGCACGTTCTAACTGTTACGTGTAGTTCCCAACGACGGTTGCCTCAATTTCGTGGACGAAAACGACGAAGTTCTGCTCGCTGGATTCGGTCGCAAGGGCAAGGCCAAGGGTGATATTCCCGGTGTTCGATTCAAGGTTGTCAAGGTCTCTGGTGTCGGTCTGTTGGCTTTGTGGAAAGAGAAGAAGGAGAAGCCTCGATCGTAAACAAAAACGCTAAAATAAGTTGGGATGGAGAGGGCGACAATTTAGTCAGATTTTTGGCATGGGAAGGTATGGGCTCTTCTCGTAATGGCACTCCAGGTTGGGTTCGACTAGATTATGAACGGCGTCTACATGTTTTATTTGGTCCACGCCACATCGTTCAGCCAACCAGTCTGTGAAGATGGCAAGTTCCATTTTGAATGGTAGCTAACATATGAACTCTATTTGTGCATGTTGATCTCCCTTTAACAAAGGTTGTCAGTTGCAATGTCTTCTGTTTTGTCTTGTGAGATGCAAAGAAGATAGTCAGCGGCCAGACCAAGACTAATACTCCCTCCTGTAATCCAACATCCATTGACGAACCACCACCAACAGTCCTTCACGTCTTTCAAATTGACCTTGCGGATCATGATGCCCAACGTCACCGCAGTGCCACCGCAACTGCCAATGAAGTAGGCAGGACCGGCTCCCGAGGCTACGCCAGCCGCAGCAAGTAAGGCAATTTGTATCGCACCTAGGCCGGTAAGTATCTTCTTGGTTTGGGCATGGTGTTTCAAAGCTATGCTTTTAATGCCTGCCTTGGCATCATCTTTGATGTCCAGATGTGCATAGATCATGTCATAGAGAACTGTCCAGGCAATGTTGGAAGAGTATAGGCAGGCCGCGGCTGTCAAGGCCGACGAATTCGACAGTAAATCCACACCTAGTGCAGGAAACCCCATGATTGCCCCCCATGAGAAGGTCAGACCGAGAACGATTTGAGGGTAATAGGTCACCCTCTTCGCAAGTGGATAACTTGCGACAAAGAGCAAACTTGGAATGCCGTAGTATAGACATGGGGTCGGAAATTGCAACAATATACCCAGACCGGCCAAAAGTTGCGCACCGGTAAACACCAAGCCATTGAAGGGCGATATCGCTCGACGAGCGATTGGACGTAGCCGTGTACGAGTGACGTGGGCATCAAGATTTCTGTCCCACAAGTCGTTGATTGTACATCCAGCTCCACGCATGATTATTGCGCCGGAAAAAAATAACAAAGAGGTGCCGACGACTGACCCAATGGGCGTTGCAGGCGCTGCCATTGAGGCTGCCATCAAAGTAGAGAAAAGGCAAGGAAAGAACAAATAGTAGGTTCCCGAGGGCTTATCGATGCGAATGAGCTCGGCGTAGGGCACCCAAGAAGCCGGAATTCGTGACAGGATCCCAGACGTCGGCGGTCGATAGTCTATTTGGTGTAAGCTTTTGTGCGACTTTGCCGGTGACTCATCCAAGGTCTCTTTAATTGAGGCTTCGGATAAGCTGTTATACTGTCCTCTGCTTAGATATCTCGAGAAAGCGCTTACTCTCACACTTCTGTGAGAAAGAATCGTGATACGTTTTCTCGGCAGAATCAAATCCTGGCGAAGTGATAGGTCAAACGCGCCTGATAAGGCCTTAGGCACGTTGAACAGCCTCATTTTGAATTGAAAATGCCTGTGAAAAACAATTCCAATTTGGTGACGAAACAGCCTCTGCTATCAGAGGGAGCATTCGAGAAATGTTTGAAGACGGAAATCATTCCGCACTTCAAAAACCTCCGTGACCTACAATAAGCCTGCGAAGGCCAAGAGTGGAAAGTATCACGTGATTGATCGAACAAGCGCGGTCGCGTTCACTGCTTCCAGACAGGTCGGTCCGCTTCATCGTCACAATTGCTCTTTCTCTCATTCTTCTTAACAGAACCTCATCGTTATCGAGACCTTCTATCACAATCAGCTTCCATTCTCTGACCTTCACTCATATTTCTTCCTGGACTCTTCCCGTCTCTTCTAGCGCCAGTCGCATCAAGCAAAGACGTGAAATAATGGAGATGCGCCTAGAATAATCGCATATTTAGGAGCGACTACAACGATGCCGACATCACTTCATCCACAAGCAAAGTTCGATCCTTTGCCTCCAGATTTGGATCTGCAGAACTTGGTAGAACAAACGCCAAACTTCAAATGGGTGCAAAGAGTTTCAAGACATCAAATTCGAAGTCTCGGCCAGCTGGAGTTCGAGAAACTTATCAAAATACATGTTGTTGATGGCGGCAAGCCGCTTGTCATTGATGGATGGGACGCAGTGCTACCGAGGTGGCTGTTCAACGCTAAATGGCTCGAACAAACCTACGATAAGAAGCGTGAGCTTACCAAAATGACCCTTCAATCGGCAATTGCTAACCTTTGTAGAGGAGAACGTGCGTGATATAACTGCTGGAAATGATATCCCAATGACAACTGGGCATTATTTGAGGTCCATGGAGCAGTTGACGAATCAATGGACTCCGCAAAACTTCAGAGACGAACGCCGGCAGAGGCTGTATCTCAAAGACATCGATTGCCCTCCCGAGTGGCACGAAGTTCTGCAAAAGACTTTACACCCCAGTTTGTTTTATTTGAACGAGAATGTGACGATGCACGCATCACCCGACACTGTACAGAGACAGCAAGCATTGGTGCATCACGACTCTAGTGAACATCCAGATGAATCTGCGTTAGCCCCTGCAGGTGATCTGATGTCAAGTCTGCCAGAAGCCATGCGAGCGCAAAACTTGATGTGTTACATTGGCCACGAAGGAACATACACACCAGCTCATCGAGAAATGTGTGCATCTTTAGGTCATAATATCATGGTTGAGGCATCAGGCGACAACCAGGGCGAAAGACCTGGCCACTCTATCTGGTTCATGACCGAGAGCAAGGATCGCGACGTAGTGCGCGAATATTTCTTGTCAATGTTAGGTCACGATATTGAGATCGAAAAACATTTCGCACAAGTCAATGCCTGGAAAAAGGCTCCCTTTGATGTCTATCTTGTCGATCAGCGGCCTGGTGATTTCATAGTCATACCTCCACTTGCAGCCCATCAGGTTTGGAACTCTGGGACACGAACGATGAAAGTGGCTTGGAACCGTACGACTCCCGAGACTCTGCGGCTTGCGCTCCACGAAGCCCTACCGAAAGCGAGATTGGTGTGTCGCGATGAACAATACAAGAACAAAGCCATCATATATTTCACTCTTGAGAAATATTTCGCTGCTTTGAAAGAGCTGGAAACACGCGAAGAAGTCACGAAATCTAGTTTCCTAGCTCTGGGTGGTGATATTGTGAGGAGCTCCCCTCGGGCAAAACAATTGTTGAGAGATTTTCGATCCTTGTTCAGTCTTTTCGCCGAGGTCTTGGTCGATGAAACCTTCGCGTCTAAAGAGAAGCAGGTAGAAATGCTACCTTTCGACTCTTGTGTCACTTGCTCTTATTGCAGGTCGAATATCTTTAACCGCTTTCTCACCTGCAAGCACTGCCTCCGAACTCTGGCGAACGGCGACGAAGATGCATATGATGTATGCATGGAATGTTACGCAATGGGAAGATCGTGCGCCTGTGTGTCCGGTCTTCAGTGGTGCGAGCAATGGGACTGGTCGTTATTGATTGAGAAGTACGAATTATGGCGCGAAATGGTCATCGTTAACGATGGCTCAATCGACTTGCACAGCTCTCCACCCCCCTTCGAAGTGCTCCGGCGAAATGCGGGCAAGAAGTCCCTGGCACAGATATGTCAAGAAGCTCTGATCAGACGGCCTTGGAGGGATATTTTCAAACAAGATTACGCAAAAGAGCCCACCAGCGACTCTGATCGTGGAAGCAGCGATGGTAAAACAAAAAAGAAAACCAAAAGGAAACAAAAAAAGGGCTCAGTTCGAAGGTGTCATGTATGCTGTCACAAGGATTACAGCTACCGAGTTCACGAATGCTCTAACGAAGAATGTGCTGAGGCCTATTGCTACGGTGTTCTTTACCGAGCCTTCGATACCATGCCGCAGACCGTTCTGCAAGACGAAAACTGGCAGTGCCCTAAATGCTTGGGTATTTGTAATTGTGGCCATTGCCGTCGCGCAGGCAACACCAATCCTTATACCCCTAAGAATACGTCACTCGGTCTTGATACCAGACCAATTGCTGACGACCGAAGCATCGAGGCACTCGTCGACTTCCGAGTCCACAATCTTTCATGGCTCAAAGCGGCCGGGGAAGAAGGACGTAGCAAAGATAGCAGGAGAATGCAACGCTTGAAGCAGCAAGCTGCCAATGCCAAGGCGCAACCTCCCGTTGACAGAAGTGAGACGGAATTAGGTGGCCATGAGATTGTGGAAGATTACAAGAATGACGCCACACAAACGGTACCCTCGGAAGTCTCGAACAACATCAACAATGATCAGGAAGTCCAACGCACAGCACAAGAAATCGGTGAGCTTGCCGCGACCTTGGAGACCCGGAGCAATGCAGACGAAGTAGATGAACGATCGGAGCCGGCCGCCGGGGTCTCAGTACCACCAACAACTACACACGATGGTGAATCATCTTATCCCGACCCACTCGTCTGCTCGAGTTACGGAATAGGAATGGGATATTACGAGCAAGACGATACGCCTGACAAGATTCTGTTTGACCCGTACAATCTTCCATCCACCGATGCGATGAAACTCGATTCTTTGGAAGTTCCCGACTCCGTGAGGAAGTCTATTCGTGCGCGTAAACGCAAGGCGAAGCGCGAGAACGAGGATCCAGAGTTCAAATTGGCGAGTCACAGTCACAAGAAAATTCGATCGTCGAACAATTCTCATATGATTGACAACATGGACCCCGCTCTTTTTGAGACCAACCCCTATATGGCGCCTTCGTCGAGACAGGAGGCGCAAGCAAGCCAGGCGCTATCTGGGGAAACGTTGCGCCATGCGGGTAGTGCAGTCAGAGAGACGATTGAGCATCGTGGCACGCCCAACGAGCCTCTACTCCGCCATGCGAAGCCAAAAGCCTCTTACGTCGAAGATGCGGATGTGGATATGCAAGCAGAAGATGAAGATGACATTGATGATGAAGCTCTTAGCCGTACTGGGCCTGCACTCGACAGTGTGGACCAGGCTCATCATGAAGCCAGCAGAGACGGACTTTCAAATGACGGAAACATGCATCACGAGAAGAATGCCATGGTGACGCCCCAGTCCTCGCGCAAGACTTCGGCCTCAACTCCCAAGCGTGGTGCAAGACCCCGTGGTCGACCGTCACGACGACAATCCCAATATCAACGGCTGACAGAATGCCCAGAAACAGAAGCTTCATCAGAAGAGCCAAGCACGCTTTCGGTCACGAAGCGCTCACGTGGCCGACCCAGAAGGTCTTTTATCTCTTCGACTACTCGGGCAGGGACATGGGGAGCTGATACAGTAAGGTCTGGTTCGAAAGATGAAACGCCTGCTCGCGGCCATGCATCGAGGAGGAGAAGTTATCTGAGCGTAGCCGTGCCCAGTGCTACTACGACGACTGACACCGCCAACAATGGTACCGAAATGGCCACACGACGGAAACCCACAGAAAACGAGCAATCAACAAGTCTTCCATCTGGTGGGAAGAACAAACCGTCCAATACCGATTTGGAAGCCCCAGTGGACCAACAGTTCATGTCGATGGCGCAAAGGCTAGCACTGAAGGGGAAAAGGTTCAAGATTAGGAAGCAGCAAGAGGCCGACAGACTATCTCGGAGCGAAATTCGAAGTGGGCGTCAGCATTCGTCTGTTTCGATGTCGGATCGAAATGAAACAAGTGTGAGTCCAACGCGACAAAGGGATGCTGCGGCAGCGGGGACCTCGAGCAACCACACAACAGTAGTGAGATTGAAGGATCAAGTGCCCAGCGAGGACGAGTACCAAAGCTGCGGCATCATAAGTAACAGCGACGACAGCGACGACAGCGACGACGATGATATTCCGGCTGACAGCACAAGTGTCCCGCAGTCATTTACACGTCGTCATGTCGGGGAACCGGGAACGACCAGGGGCAGTGGCCGGGGCCGGGGCCTGAGCCGGGGCCGAGGACGGGGATGGGGACGGGGCAGGGGAATTAGCGGAGGCCGGGGCCGGGGCCGGGGCCGGCCGAGAGGAAGACCACCGAGGCAGACAATCTAGCAGCGCGGATTCATGACGAACGCGCATCATAGTTGCGTGTTTATCATGAGTGTTTCATACATGTCCATATTTGTGAAGAAGGTTTGGGGATTGTACAGAAGGGTTCTGGCTACGGTTCAACAGCCAGGTTTGTTTAACGTTTGTCGGCTGGGCCTCTCGAGGAGAGTCGAGAAGTGGTTTTGAATTCTTATGGAGAGAAAATGGCGCATCATAATAGGAATGTCAAACTCGGACATGTTGTTTGTCATGCTCCAAGTTATGGGCCCGCAGTGAAAGACGGACGACTTTGCTCCTATCAGCAGCACCTTGGCATATTGTATGCTTTCTCGGACGTTGGTGGGAGAATTCCCAGGCCAAGCCAACATGTTTTGCCACGTGTACCGGCGTCTCCCAACGAACACGCGCCAGACATGGCCACCCCCATTGGCTTTCCGAATCAACCTGTGTGTCTTGTATTCCCCAAGACTCCACTCCCCCCAACATGTCGGGTGTCTTGTGTTTTTCAATGCCAGGCATATGCCACTGAAGCAGAATTTCGGGTGACGTCCACGCCTCGGCCTTGTGAAATACCCCTTGAAGAAGAGAAAAGAAGAGAAAAGAAATCTTTTTTTTTTTTCGGCTCGCACGTACTCCATGCTTGCCCCCGTCATGCTGAGAATATTGGACTACTTCTTTGGGCCGGGATCACAGCCGGCGGGGCTGACGATGACGGCGGGCGTCGGAGATGCCGACACGACCTGGTATGCGCCGGCACAGGGACAAATCAACAGGCTCGAAACGGCCGTGTCCTCCCGGGGCACCTACGGCTTCATCTACAACTCTTCCGACACGCCCGACGCCGAGTATGGAGGCTTCAATTGGTGCAACATGCCCCATGTCAGACGGCGGGAGTACGTGCGGCCCGGCGACGAGTTTGCGCTGCAGTATGTCGAGCTGGTACGTCGAAATGGCGCCTCGCCTCGTTTTCGTCTTCGTCTTCGTCTTCGTCTTCGTCTTCGTTTTGCCTGCCCCGGCGGCTGTCTGATGTCAAGGACCCCTCCAGATTCACCGGCATCATAAACGCACGCCGTATGCTGCCAATGCTTTCCCCGTCGAGCCATACCCGTGGGACTGCCACGATGCGCATCTCTTTCTGTACGGAAGGCCCTTGCCGGGCAATGGGTCTGCGGCTGTGTTCCGCCAGGGGTACACCTCTCCGGGCAACCCCTTTGTTCCGCCCGGATGGACTGGCAGCTGCAGTTTCCCTCAGATCACCGCCGGCGGCCTGCGGGATTCGTGGCAGCATGGCGTCGACCTCTACGACGTCTATCACGGGCTCCTGGGCTTTCTTCCGGCAAAGCATGAGGACTACCGATCCGTCGTCCGATATCGCGTCACCAACAACATCATCACCAGCCAGGTTGCCGGCATGGTCATCAACGGCATGTGGTCCACGGGCGCCCCGTTTCCTCTTCTGATCCAGGCAAGTGTGCCCCTTGGCCCCTGGTGACTCGGCTTGTTCTTGTTTCCCCCGACGTCGCGCTCGCTGCTGTCAGCTCGCCGTCTCCATCTCGTCGTCATATCGACAGGGAGACGTCGAATATCCAGGCGGCCGGTCTGGCTAATCATGGCGGCGTTCCATGCAGGCAGTGGGTGTGGATAGCTTGGAACCGCAGTATCCTTGCAGCACGGCCGATGCGCTCTTCAGCTCAATCAAGTCCGGCAGCAGCAACCCGGATTGGAAAAGGCATCTGGAACTGGCAGAAAATCTCTTCCACGCCCTCGATCATGTCTCTGGGGTACGCCCGGACGATGCCGGCTTCCACGCCTCCCTTGACCATTACTATGACAACCTTTCTGCACGTCAATGCCATGGTAGGCCTTTGCCGTGCAAGCTTGTTCATGGTCGGAACAGCACTCCGTGTGTGACGCAGCAGCTCGCCGACTTTGTCTATCGCATGGGAAACTGGGAATACAGCCACATCTACCGAGATCATCCCTCCTCACTTTCAGCTAGCAGCCTGTCGCTCGGTGTCTGGATCGCTGAACTCACCCAACACTTACGACGCGTCATGAATGGGCAGTCCAACATTCTTTATTTCCACAACATTGCCCACGACGGATCGGTTTCTCGTCTACTTTCCATCCTGCAGATCGACAAGATGGTGTGGCCAGGCATGGGGTCCGAGGTTGTGTTCGAGCTCTACAGACGCAAGGGACATGTCTTGACTCCTCCCCCTGACTCAACGGCCCAGCCAGAAGTGGGACGAGACTGCGATTGGAACGATTGCCTGAGCTACATGAACCGAAACCTGCCATCTGGTGGTCATCTTTGTCGCGATGGAAGCACACCGACACCAATCATTTCATTGACTACAGCAACTAGGCCCACGGAATGCTCCGACCAAACCCGCTTGTCATCCGCCTGTCTATGCCTGTCCAGCCTGACAGATGCAGACGCAGATGCAACACCCACAGCGCGGGAGACCGCTTCGCCAACCTCTGCACCCAGTTCCTCCGGTTTTTACGTTCGTGTTCTCTTTGGTGGCAAAGTTCTAGTCTCCTCCAACCCAAGTCTGGGCAGCATAAACATGCTTCCAGTCGAAGTGCTGCTGGACTACCTGGACGGGTTGGTAGGCAAGGAGGGGCATCAAGTCAAGTCCAAGTGCCAACCCTGACGAGCAGAATGGACATTCTGAACATCTACCGCGCATCTTCACGAGCGCAGTTTGATTTCATCTGGTAGCCAGGATAATCGTGACGACAGGTCGGTTTAGCACTTCGACCTGGAGTCCAGCTGTAGTATCAAAGTTATTCAAACTTTCGGGTTAAGTCATCCTTCATAGTTCCAACCAACCTCTATTTGACTTTCCAATTCGTCCCAGCGTCCGCTGCGTTGTGTGTCGAGCTCTCGTAATCTTCTTAGCCAACCAGCCATCAGCGACTGGCTGGTCTGTTGTTGCTCAACAGTTCTCAACGTATTCGCGGCCAGAGTACAATCTATGAGAGCTTCATATATCCATTTGAGATTTTCATAGTCTTCAAGTAGGTCCTTGATGAAATCGACTTCATCTTCGAGGTAGCTTTGCCGATCTTGAGCCGAAAGATGACGCACAATCAAGCCCTGGCCAGTAGCCTCTAAGATGGCATGAACGAGATATTGGTGATAATACCACAAGGACTGATCTTCCGGGCCGACGTTCAGGGCTTCGTGCACAGTGGCTATCTCTATACCACATCGCAATCCATTGTGCTTTAGCAGTCAATAAATTCGAGGCTGGCTCGTGTAAAGATATCATACCTTCCTCCAAAAATGCTTTCCGGGCAGCTTCACCCGCCTTTCGCTCATCCAAGAGGCGAGGGATGAGCTGGCTACGGTTATGCCACGCGGAAAAGTTCGAAAGATCCCATTTGATCATGTTGGTTGTGAAGGCAAACTCAGCTTCGATCATGCTGGTACCGCCAAGGCGAGAAGCTTCGAGCTGCGCCACAACATGGCGCCGATAGTCCCAGGCGTGGAAATTCCTGCGATCCCTGTGCAGCATCTTCCCGACTAGACCCAGCTCTTCTTCCCACACATTTCTCGCGACGGTAGTTGATAGTCTCTCGATTGCTTGCAGTAGGATCCATGAGCGGTACTTCCAGAGCCAGTAGCACTTAGGAAACTCCATCAATAAAGGTATGGTAAACATGAGTTCAGAGCGAATTGTTTCTTCGTCATCGTGACGAGAGCTCTGGTGGTCTCCTGCCACAATGGTCTGAATACTTCCTTCGGTCTCGCTGGTGTCATGCCGCTGCTGGCCTATAGCCTGTTAGCATAGCACATCTAACTGGGCAAGGTTCCTCACTTACCATTCTGATTCAATGTTGACAGAATGGTAGTGCCGAGACAGCATCTTCGGACATTCCATATCGTGTAATGCTCTGGATTGATACGCAGAAGCTTTGAGCTCAGATGAAATGTTGCCTGATCATACTGAGAGTTTGTTGTCTGGCAAGAGGAATGTTAGTGATGAAAATAGCGAGGGAAAACTCTCAACGATTGACAGCGGACCCTTTCGCGAATTCTTCTTTCCAGGTCTTTATACTGCTGGATTTTCTGCAGTTCCTGCTCTCGCTGCTCCTTCGTCCGTGGGTGTGTCGGGCGTGGCACGTTGTGCTGTTCGCCATCTTATTAGCTGTCCTCGGATTGCGGTATATCCATTATTATCTAGAGAATGTCGTACGCTGGACATTGAGTATTAAAACTACGTCGTTATAGATGACGGGATAGTCGTGGACTCGTGATTTGACGATCATGGTTGCAAGTAATGGACGGGAGTGGGCGGTGTCCTGTTCGCTCATAACGCCTTAAAAGCAAGGCATTCAAGAAAGGCAGCAACGTCATCCCCGTCGCTTACACATGGTCAACGACATTTATATGCTTCGAAAAGCATGCCGTCTAATTCATCTCCTTGGTGCCCAGAAGGCTACAATCGCGTACCCCCTACTTTTCTTTTTAGGCTTATTAAAGCAAAAAAGAGTAACCCTTTAATACTTCCTAAAATATAATATACTATATTTCTTTATAATAAATTTTATAAGATATATTTATTATAATAAATTAGCTTTATTACTTTTAATAATATTTATAACTTAACTATTATATAATATTATAGCTAATAATAAAGGCCTTTAACTATAAATTTATTATTAATAATACTTATAGCTAATATAAAAAAAAGGTAGCTTTTAAAATAGGGTTATAAAATATATAATATAGCGCTTTATAACTTAAGGTATTATTAGAACTTCTATTATAATATAAATTAGTATATGCATAAGGTACCTTTAATGCGGATATTTTAATTAGATAACTAAGTGGGTCGGTACGCGATTGTAGCCTTCTGGGCACTAAGGAGATAAGCTACTTAGGAAAAGTGGGGAGTACGGGTCTCGCTAGTGCAACGCGTAGTGGAGCAGGTAATTAGGCAATCTAGTGATTATTCTATTCTTAGTGTAATTTATATATAAAGGAAAATAAGAGTGTGTTTTATAAGCTAAGGGTTACCCCTTACTAACCCCTTATAAGGCATAGTAGTACTATTATCTAAGTATAGAAATTACACTACTTATACTCCCTAGGTAATACACCCTTTAATAAGAGCTATAAATATAAGTAAGTAAAGCTTCTATTATAAAATAACTAAAGTAAAGGCATTATTATAAAAGTAAAGTAAAAGTAAAGTTTAAAAAAAATATATAATTCTTAGTATATAAATATCTATAAATTACTATATTAAATATATTCCCTTTTTATTTTTACCTCTTTAAGTACCTCTTTTATAGTTAATATTAAATTTTTAACTAAAAATTTTTTATAACACCTTATACTTATTTTAGCTATTAAACTAAAGTAGAATTTTAAGAAGTAATTCCCCTTAAGCTTTAGTATACTTCTATACCTATACCTTATACTAAGCCTACTCCTTATACTATTATAGTAATTAATTTTAATTTTATAGGGTTAGCTAATGCTTATACCCCCTTTAGTTCCTATATACCTTTAATAGGTAATCCCTTTATATAAGGCTTTTATTAATTAAGTATAAAAAGCTCTTTAAAAAGCTATCTACTATTTATAAGAAATAGCTTTCCTTTATTAAGCTTTTATAAAGTTAATAAAAAAAGCTTTTTTAAAAACTTTAAAATACTTTCCTTACTTTTATTACTTTTAAATAATAAGATTAAGCTAAGCTTTAAGTAGCTTAAAAAAAGTATCCCTTTAAAAGGTACTTTATATACTTTAAAAAAAAGAAAGTATTTTTTAAACTTATACCTTAAAACCTTAAGTCTTAAGCGTTAAAAAAGCTAAAAGTAAATAGTAAATTATATTTAAGCTTTTTATTTATTAAATTAATCTAACCCTTTTAAATAGCTATAAACCCTTATAAAGTATAGTATATATTAGTATATTCCCTATATAGGTTATATTTATACTACTATTACTAATAAGAGCAGTAGTATTTATTATAAAAATAAGGATTTTAGCTATTCTTATAAATATTATTCTTATAGGTTAGGTAATTACTATTATAATAACTTATACACTACCTTAGCCTCTTTTACTAAGTAACTTTTATTAGTATTAAATACTAATAATAAAAAGGTAAGCTTAAATTCCTTTTATTCTCTACTTTATACCTTTTTTTAATACTTTTTACCCTTTAAATATATAATTAGTGCTAATAGGCTTTAAGACTATATTTTAAGCTTTTTACTAAGTAGAACTTAGTTTATAAAGGTATTAAAGTTATCTTAAGGGCTAAGAATACTATATAAGGCTTTTTAATAGTAAAAAGTAAAACCTACCTTACTATAGTAATAGTATAGGTTAAGAAGGCTATTAAAAAGCTTCTTTAAGTATCCCTTTTTTTATTACTTTACTCTTTTTATTATAAGTTAGTATTAAAGTATTTAGTATTTTACTTTCTTATTTTCCCTACTTATATTTACCTTAGTAGCGCTTTATAGCTAAAAGGAGGGTCCTTATATAATTATAAGGTAATATATTTTAATGCCCCCTTTTTACTATATCTTTATTAAGTAAAGTAATTATATTTAAGCGTATAAAATTAACTAAATAAACATATAAATTAACTAAGCTAAGCATTCTTTTAAAGCATTTAAATTGCTAATAATTAAGGGCTTTAATAAACCTATTAGCTAATATATCTACTATTAAAAGATACTTAACTTTAAAGCTTCCTTACTTATATTTCTACTTTAACTATATATTATAAATATTAATATAGTATAGATAAATACTAATTCGCTTACTTTTTAAGAGTATAAAATAAATAGTCTGCTAATTATTATAATAAATTACTTAGTCCTTATAAGTATTAAATTAAATATCTTTAAAAAGGTGCTATAAACCTATAGTCTTCTATATAACTTACTATAAAGTAAGCAGCTTTACTTTAGTTATAAATATTATTATAATTTACTAATATATTACCTTTTAAATTATAAGTCTACTAAAAAGTATAATTAGGTATCCTTATAATAACTTTTATATATAAATATTATTAGTATAAAAAGCGTTACTTATAATTTAAAATATATATATTTCTCCTAGCCCTTTAAAGCTTAAAGTAAGAGACTTTATAAGATATAAGTATTTAATTACTTAATCTACTACTTTATAGTACTCTTTACTTAGATTTATAAGGAATTATAATAGCTTTAAAGCTATAAAAGTAATATTAGGCTTTATTATAATAGCTATATATAAAATTAAACCTATCTTTTCTTAATAGCTTTTTATCTCTTATTTTTTAGCTTATCTATTACACTTATAATATTTAATTACTAGTATTAATATAGTAGGGAACGTTGCTTTTCTTACTTAATTAAATTTCTTACTAATCTTATTAATATATACTTTATAGCTAAGGAAAATTTATTAATTTTTCTAATTATAAATTACTTAAATACTAAGAAAGAAGTGTACCTTACCTTTCTCTTCTAATTTATAAGCTCCTTTTAAACTATTAAATAATTTATTTACCTTTCCTAACTATTCTTTATAATAAGTAATAATAATATTATTAATAAAAAACACTATAAATAAGTTACGCACTTTTAAGTAGAATAAATAAGGCTCTTTTAGGCTAAAAATAAGCCTTAAGCTTTTAAGTTTACTGCTTAACTTATTAAACTAAAGCTATAGTAAGTCTCTTAGCTTATAAAGTGCTCTTAGTAACTCTATATATTTACCTATTACTTTAAATCTATTAAGTAGCTTATATATTACTAGTATTATATTTACTTTATACTTTATATATAAGAATGTATTCTTTATATTATATTACTTTATTTTAAGGTTAAACCTTATAACTAAAGCTATAAATATATAGAATATATATACTATAAGCGTTATAGTATATATATACTTAATTGCTATTCTCTCTTATAAGTCTTTACGTATATAAATTTGCGCCTTATATTATTATAGCATACCTTTTTTATTAAATTTATATATAAACACTTACTTTAAAGGTAATAGCCTTAATCTTACCTATAACTGCTTTATTTACCTTTATATATCTCTTTTTTTAAGCTTTATAATTTCTTTATTTATTACTTTAAACTATTAATCTTTTAAAGAGTGTTTTATAGCTTTATAAAAGTTTCTTAGAGCCTTTAGTAGCTTAAATTAATAAATTAGCTAATTTTTTAAGTCTTTTTTATAAAGAGCTTAGCTTAAGTAGTTATAATAAATATTAATTATAGTAAATACAGTCTTAATGCTTTAAATATCTAAGTCTTTATAATTAAGCTAATTAAGCTTTAGTAAAGGCTTTAGATTCTAAAGATAGTTAATTAAATAGCAGTTTAGCTAATATCTATATAAAACTTCTTAGTTTTATATATACCTTTCTTCTTACCTTTTCTTAATCCTTAAGCTTTAGTATAGTGCTTATATACTTAAAAAGCTCTTTTCTTACTACTCTTTTTTTTAATTATTATTTAGAAGGGTAGCTAATCCTTTAAAGACAAAAAAAGCAGACTTTCTTTATATTAATTACTTTAATTAAGCATTATTATTACTATATATAAGAGTAGTTCTTTTGCTTTCTATAATTATAGGTATATTTTTATTACCCTTTATTATTTTGCTACCTTTTATAATAAGTATATTATTATTGCCTAAGTCTTATATATTAGTAGGACTAAGCTTAAAGTTAGTGTCTTTAAAGCTTAAATAAGCATTATTTTAGTAGGAGCCTAAATTAGCTTCTAAAAGCGCTAAGTTTAGGGTTACTTAAAGAATTTAAAGTCCTAAGCTTTGCTTTAGTAGCTAAAAAGATTTATTAGTTATTAGGTTTTTTTTAGAGTAAGTAAGTCCTTTTTATTATAAGCTTAAAAGCACCTTTACCCTTAAGTTTAAACTTATTAGTAAAGAAGGTGCTATATATAGCAATCTCTTTAATAATATAAATAAGTTAATCTCTTTATTAAGTTTAGTATTTATTTATAACGCTTAAAAGAGTACTTTTAACTTAGGAATTAATTACACTTCTATACTTTTTATATATATATTATAGAATATTAACTTATTAAAGGTTACATTCCTTATTATTATTACCTTACTTAATAAAGGGATTTATATTTAATAGATATTTAAAGCTATATAGCTAACTAAATACTTAATATATCCCTTAAAGCTTATCTTATAATACCTTTAATTATAATTTGCCTTATAGTCTCTTATTATTAAATATATATAGCATTTATATATATATAAACCGCTCTAATCTAGCCTTAGGTCTGCTATAGGCGCTCTTATTAAAAGCTAAGTATTATTATAAAACTAGCTTTTAAAAACCTTAATAAGGGACTTTTACTATAATTACTATATTAAACTAATATTATATAAGAAAGCAGCAGCCTATATACTTTTTAACTATAGGTTTAGTAGAAGCTATATACTAATAAGTATTATAATAGACTTTATTATAATTATTTAGTTTACTCTTTCTATACTACTATTTAGTTTATATATATATAATAGTAAGCTTTCTAATTTTATACCCTTAAAGTAAGCTTAAGCTTTAAAAGCTATATTACCCTACTTTAAAATTACTATATACTTATTATTTTACTTAAATTTTATAATTAAAAGTCTAAATTACTATAATATCTATTATTTAAAGTAAACTAATATATTAAAAATAGTCTTAAAGAATTTATTAAGTAGTATATATACCTATATTATTCTACTATACTTATATTTAAAAATAAGTAGCTATTTTATACTATTAAAGCTCTTAAAATAATCTTAAAAGTCTTAATAAACTTACTAAAAAAGTCTTAAAAACTGCCTTTTTAGTAGCTTATAAGAGATAACTTACTTTATATATATAAAAGTATAGATCTTATACTCTATCTATACTATTTCTTTAATTTACACTTCTCTTATATTTATTATAAGCTTCTTAAGTAAATCCTTACTAAGGTAGCTTAACTATAAATACTAAAGTCTTTCTTTATTAATATATAATAGGCTTAGGTCTTTGCTAAGTCTTTAATATTATAAGTATTAAGTATATATATTCTTTAATTAAATTATTAAATATACTATTAAAGGAATAGTAAGAATAGTTACTTTTAAAGGTTTTATTAAGTAGTAGGAAAAAGGCTTATATTTAAAGAAGATAATATTATACTTCTAAACTAATTTAATAAGAACTATACTTTTTTTAAGGGTTTTAAAGTATAATAAGCTATTTACTTTATAATACTAAACACCCTTCTTAAGGAGCTAACTTTCTAATATAATATTAATATAAAAACCCTTAATAATAGCTATATTTTTTAAGGTTAAGTCCTTAGTTTAAGCTCCTTTTTTATTATTTAGAATCTTTTTAAATATATAAGTGTCTCTTTTAATAATTTAAAAAAAGGTTATTTTAGCTTTAAAATAGTCTTTATTAATTACCTTAAACATTTTAAGCTTAAGGAGGTTAATATTATTAACTATATATATAGCACTATAATTATTAAAAAGTATACTCTAAGAGAGTATATATCTTTTATTCCTTAATATATTAAAAACTCCCTTTAATAGCTACTCTACTTAAACTAGCTTAGAATCTAAAATTATAGTAGATATTTTACTAAAGAAGTTTTTATTAGAATTTATTAGCTACTTCTTTACCTTTTAGCCTTCTTTCTTAACTTTTATATATAGCTTCTTTTATTCTAAGCTTTTATAGTAAGCCTTTATCTTCTTATAATCTTTCTTTAATAGAATTTTACTAAGTAAGAAGTTTTTCTTAATTATAATATAAAATAAGGTCTTATAGGTTTAAGGCTACTATTTATACTAGTTACTTTTATAAAGGCACTTAATATACTTATCTTTCTTTAAACTACTACTTTAATTAGAGTTATTTAAGTGCTTACTAAAAGTAGTATAAACACCCTTTTTAGCTAAGCTATTAAATATATAAGATACTATATAATATTTTATAAACTTATTAGCTATACTATATAGTATTATAGTCTTTAAAAGGTTATTAGTATACTTAAATAGCTTTATAAACTTTATTTTTACCTAAATAGGCTTAAAGTATATACTAACTATTTAAATAAAATTATAGATTATATTAGGTCCTTAGACCTTATTAATCTTATAGTAAAGGGCCTTTAAATAAAGCTTATTTTAGTTAGCTATTTAATTATTAGGTTTAATATTAGTGTGCTTAGCTTCTTAAAGTAAAGCTATATAATATATAAAAATCTTTAACCTTATAATTATCTCTCTAAGTAAAAATCTTCCCTTAAAGTACTTAATAAGTTTATAAAAAGAAACCTTATCCCTTTTAGTTATAGTTTTAATAGCTTTAATTACTACTAAATAAATACTAGAATTAACTAAGTTAAAGATTTATATATATACTATATATTTATAGTTATTTAGCGCTTTATATTTTAGTATTTTATAATTAAATTTAAGTATATAAAATAAAATAAAGTCTTAAACTATAAAAGGGAGGTTTTTAGTTAATTTTTTAATAAAGAGTTTTATAATCTCTTTAAGTATAAAACTTATAAGCTTCTTTAAATAGTTAAAAGCTTACTTTAAAAGCATAAAATTTACTATTTTTTAGATTTATTAATTATTTACTATATTCTTAAGCGTTATAAACTATTTAGTCTATTACTTAGTTAAATTAAGTGTAATAATAACCTTAAAGGTCTAAGAATTCTTAAAGTTTATTATAAAGAAAAGAGAGAGAAAAGATAGAAGTATTAAATATATAAATTTAATAATAATAAAAGCTTTAAATATATATATTTAATAATATAAATATATAGATATAGCATAAGTTATAAAGAGTTTAGTTTTAACTTTTTTCTAAGCTTATAACTCTTGCTAGTATAATATATAGTAAAGTAGGTAATTAGGCAATTTAGTAATTATTCTATTCTTAGTGTAATTTATATATAAAGGAAAATAAGAGCGCGTTTTATAGGCTAGGGGTTACCCCTCACCAACCCCTTATAAGGCGCGGTAGTACTATTATCCGAGCATAGGAATCACACCACCTATGCTCCCCGGGCAACAACGGGCGTGCGGCCGTCTAGGCACTAAGGGAATTATGATAACAAAATTCAAGTAATGGTTTATCTTTTATAAGTGACGCGTCTGGCGAATAAATTAAAGGCCTACGTGTGTAAACAGGGCATCGCGGCATCGTGGCGATGTGGCGATATGGCAGCAGTCGCGAAGCAAGACGTGAGTCGGAGAGCACGCGAAGGCGGCACGAGCCAACGCCACTTGACGCATGGACCGGGATACCGGTCTTCTGGCATGCGAATTCGGTGGTGCCTGGCAGCTTGCATTCGCTCGCTGGTAGATGACGGTGGTGCACATTGCATGCACCTGCGGTTGGTAAAGCATAAGCATGCCTTACTTGCGTTGTGTAAAGTAAGTATACATGTATGTGTACATACCTAAGTAGGTACTTGGGTACCTAACTTACTTACATGAGGGTACTTACCTGGGTTCTCGAGTAGGTGTTTATATAAGTACCTACCTAAGGTAAGTACTAAAGTAGGTACTTACTTTAGGTATATACAATAATTAAGTACCTAGGTATCTAGGTACTTAACTTGTACATCTGCCTGGTATGTACCACATGCCATTCATGGTTAACATAGCCCAGACACCAGCGCCACATCGCAAAACAGCGCCCATCCGATCAGGACCGCCTGACTATCTACCTACCTAGATGGACATCGATCGACCTTCCATGTGCAATATACGGCTCCGTCCAAAATCAGCAATGTTGACAGTCGAGCAGACGGCCAGACGGCCAAACGGCCGAGGTGAGATGCTGTCCCACGACCAGTCTCCGCCGCCGCAGGACCGCCTCACCAGCTCATTTGTCTGCCAACTTGATATTCCTTCTCAGGCGAGGCTATCACGCGACCGCCATCACCAAAAAGGCTGACAGATCTTGCAACGCAACAGAAACATGTTCCCACCATTATTGCAAATTCCACGGCCCGGGCCACAAGTGGGCGATGTATCAGCAGGTTTCATGACAATGCTCTTGCCCACAACGAGAACGAGGCAGCGCCGTTGATGTCTCGCCTAGTAATCTTCCATAACGTCGCCTACATAAATAGGGCCCTGGTCTGTTCCTGAGATTACATTTCTGCTCGTCATTGTGTCAGAAACCTATGGCCATCCCCCTGAACAAACTTGATTCTTTGATTTTTTGAAGACCAAAGGTCCGTCCTTTCAGAGGATTCCTCAAAGAATTTCTGGTCAATATTACAGCTTGAAAAGAATGTTGTCGTTGCTGGGCCTATCCGTGACACTTCTTGTCTCGGCGCAGGCAGCTCTTGGGCTTGCCGCCTCTATCCCACTATCTGACAACCCTTTAGAGGATCGTCATGATGGATATGTAAACTCTGTTTACTTTACCAATTGGTAGGTTTAAATCGTCCCGTACCCATCACCATCATTCCTAGAGACCTTCGTCGAACTTGACTCTGAAGTTGATCACTTTATCTGCAGGGGTATTTACGGCAGGAATTTTCAGCCGGCCGATATTCCTGTCATGCAGATCTCCCACGTGCTATATGCCTTTTTAAATCTTAGAGCCGACGGCACCATGTGAGCGGCACTCAATAGGATGACCTTGCCACAACTTTGCGCCGTCATACCAATAAAATTGATTTTTACAGCTTCTCCGGCGATTCCTACGCTGATTTGGAAAAGCACTATACAAATGACTGTATGTCCATTTGCGAGCATCAAAATCCATTTCTTTATCCCTTGTACTAAACAGCTCCTTATGGTTTTGAATGTCGTCGTCAGCCTGGAATGAATCCGGAAACAATGTGTATGGTTGCGTCAAGCAGCTGTTTCTGTTGAAGAAGGCCAATCGAAAACTCAAGGTCATACTGTCAATCGGAGGTTGGACCTGGTCGACCAACTTTCCCGCTGTTGCCTCAAGCTCTGCCACTCGGTTGAGATTCGCCAAGTCAGCCGTGGCGTTTATGAAGGACTGGGGCTTCGATGGAATCGATGTCGACTGGGAGTATCCTGCTGATGACATCCAAGCTACCAACATGGTGCGACTTCTTCGGACAATTCGCGCTGAGCTCGACGCTTACTCTGCCACTTCAGCACCTGGCTACCACTTTCAGCTTTCCATTGCTGCTCCAGCTGGCCCAGAAAACTACCGAAAGTTGCACATGGCTAGTCTTGGTGAGATCTTGGACTATGTGAATGTAATGGCCTATGACTTTGCTGGTTCTTGGAGCAACTACAGTGGTCACGACGCAAACCTATACTCCGATCCCGGCAATCCAGGTGCTACCCCCTTTAATGTCGACGATGCCGTGGAAGCCTATATCCAAGGCGGTGTTCCTGCTCAGAAGATTGTTCTTGGTATGCCCATTTATGGGCGCTCGTTTCAGAACACGGACGGCTTGGGGAAGCCCTACTCAGGTATTGGAAGCGGCAGCTGGGAAAACGGAGTCTGGGATTATAAAGTGCTGCCAAAGGCTGGCGCAACTGTCAAATATGACAGCGTGGCCAAGGGTTATTACAGCTACGATAATGGCAGAAAAGAGCTCATCTCGTTTGATACGCCATCGATGATCAAGCAAAAAGTACGGTATCTCAGGCAAAAGGGTATGGGTGGCAGCATGTTCTGGGAAGTCTCCGCAGATCGCAAAGGAGTCGACTCGCTTGTGGAGACCAGTTTCTCTTCCCTTGGTCGTCTTGACTCTATTGACAACTTGCTCGACTATCCTGATTCTCAATATAGCAACATCCGGAAGAAGATGACTTAGTTTTCGTCGCGGGTTTCAGTACAAAAGCCAGGTGAGGAATTCCTTATGGTCGCAGCGCAGCATTCCCTCTGGCGATATGTGTCTCCGTCGGCTCCTTCACTGAACAAAATGTGGTACCAGCGACAAATTGGTATTACTCGGCTCGACGACATCAACAACGTAGTTCCTGTCATGAGCATTCTATGCCGGCTTTACTAGTAGAACAAAACGCAGAACCACTTGATTTGTGCACATGCAATGAATGATGTATACACACTTATTCGTCAGCTGTTATGAGCAACGTCTGTCTATGCTCGGTAGACCAAGAGACCAAAGAGCTTGTGAAGCTATAGGAGGCGCTGGTCACTGCCCACCTACTTTATGTACCCATTTGCTGGGTACTTGTGACAAGGGCCTAATAAGGTGCTCGGAACCAGAGATTCAATTCAAATCTAATAATCGACTTTGGCCCTCTAAGGTGCTTTGGGAGGCTAAGTTCCCTCCTAGGCCCTTAGAATGCCTCTCGCTCTTTATATACAAGGTTCTTAAAGTAGGTAGGGATGCCTAGGGTTCTGTTGTCTCCTTCCTCCCTTAGCTATCTGCACTGTCTCGTATGATACCTGAGTTGGCCGAGTGCAACCTTGCACGTGTGACAGTACTCGCGTACCTGGTTTGTACGTCTGACCTCAGGAATCACGATGATGAACTTCTGGAAGGGTAGCGCCACAAGAGTCCGTTGTGACTAATATGGTTCTATTCAGCAACGTCCTCTCTGATGTCATACACGCTGCTGGGAGGACGATAATTGGCACGGGAAGGTGCGAACGTATAAGCTCCGTAAAAAGTGCGATTGGCTCGTCTCCCTTGTTGCGGCGAGGAAAGCACTCGAATCCAAGGCAGCTCATACTTCAAAATATAAATTCGTACGAGACAACACCTATGGCGTTACTTTACTCTGTGCGGGCTGACTAGGCTCCGAAGGTTTCATTTCCACCTCTACTGTACTATTTTATCATTTTAGGTGCCCCTGTGAATCATCCAAGTGACGACACCACCTGGCTGACTGAATAACGAGTAAGTTCACGTTCAAGCTTTCGCTATTCCAAATCTTGTTTATATTGTGGAACTCAGATCACCTGGCATGACGGATCACATCAAAAAGACCCGTGCCTTAAAGAGCTGTCAATTGATCCAAATCCAAATCCAGCTCTACAGCCCCCTCAGCCTTCATTATGAACAATGAAACCATGAACAGATTGGAAAACAACATCTACAGTAGCTCTGAAGCCTCACAGCGTTCGAACTCTCTAGCAAATCTCAGGTACCGGCGCCCGTCTCTCGTGGACGCCCTTCCACAAGGTGAGGCCAAAGTCAAGCCTGGCCGCAGCACTCGTTCCTCCGTGCTGACATATGATTCGCAGTCTCCGTGCGAATCTCGGATATCAATGTTGGTGGTACAATGGATCCTACCATGTGCTTTTCATCCATTTGGCTGGATTGGTCTCTCTCACATACGCCAGTCGACGGGATCAAGGACGTCAAGCGTCCAAATTCCCACAAAGTTCTGCGAAAAACACTGGCTAGATTCGACAGATATATATCATTCAGAGATTACTTAGAGCCTTGTCCCGAGCGTTTTCGCGCCAGCCAGGAGTCTGACAAGATCGTTTGCGCCGAGAGGAGGGCATATCTTGGAACGCCTCACAACGCGGGAAGCCCTCGCACAAGTCCGACGGTGCTCCAGGCTTCCTCATCCACCGGCGCTCTGATTTTGCCAAGCAATGAACCGAATGCTAGTATTTGTGAGTTTTATCCCTCGTACCTCCAGAAGCTGCATAGACAAACTGTACTAATCAGAGGTGCCGTGTGAAGTGAGCCTGCAGCTTTTCCCGAGCATATCTGTACCAGCAATAATCCTATCATCCGAGTTGTCGCCTTTTTATCTGCCTCAGATAGTCTTAGAACGAAATATTCAAGCAGGCTCGGCAAGAGTTCGCGCGCCACCCAATGTCTTATTGGCGCTGCACAATCAAGCCCAGCGAGATAATTCGAGACGCGGCCATAACATCATCGCCGTAGCACTCGGAATCAATGTCTTCCGCAGAATACTGGAATTTAATATACCTACCTTTGGTCTGAATAGAGCCGCTGTGCTCGCTAGTTTTGCCTCGGAGGTTTTTCCCCCTAGACTCAGGAATCGGTGGAACAGTGGCCTGGCTGCCCAGTCAAAGATTTCCGGTACACAATATTCTTTCGTCACGCGATTTAGTAACCTTTAGAGCTGACAAGGAAACAAGCCAGAAAGCAAGTCGCTGGCTTACGCTCGTTGCCGGTCGCACCATTCAAGTAAGCATTTATCAGAAGTTCGGCTCGCGTTGTATTTTGGAACTAAGCCGTCAATTAGGGTCTTGGATGCGCCTAATTTACGCGATGACTTCTACTGTTCAGTGCTTGCATACTCTTTGGACTTGCAGACTCTTGCAGTTGGACTGGGCAACATTGTTTATACGTGGTCAGATAAAGAGGGCGTCCATGCAATCAATGGCGTTCAACAAGACGGTGTGTAGGTCACATCAGTTTCTTTTTCCTCCTTGGAAGGGAGAAAGAACCTACTTGCCGCGGGGAGATCTAATGGGTCTTTCGTGATCATGTCTCTTGCCGAGTCAACGCCACGTTTTGAAATACAGCAGCCTCGTGCCGTTGCCTGCCTTAGCTGGCGGCCTCGCACCGTCCTCCGTTTTTCCAGCAAGCCTTGCAGTTCAAACATCCTGGTGTCTACAGAGGACCTCATCGTTGGAGATGAGTGTGGCGAGCTGTACTATTACTTAGTCGAGTGGCCCGAAAACGAAAGAGATCAATGGCCGGGATCGGTAACTCTGATTGTCAGAATTTGTTTACACAATCAACAGATATGTGGTCTGGCATGGTCGTCCAATGGCGACTTGTTTGCCTCGGGAGCCAATGACAACCTTTGTGCCCTTTTTGAAGTAAATGAAATTCTGTCACTGGAGTATCTCGGTATCAGGCCAGATGCTCAAGGCACCCTGGACGTATCCGCAAGAGATGGCACACAACAGCAATTCCAAGTCCGATTCCCCGGCAGCGATCGATTGCTTCACAGAAGATTTGATGGACAAGAATCCTATAGGTCGCCCCCGAGAGGACGACCTGAGATTATCAGAATTCTGCCCAACAGTGTGCGGCGATTAGCCTTGGGCTGTGAGCTCCAATTATAGGCTCATCAAGCCGCAGTCAAAGCCATCGCCTTTTGTCCCTGGCTCGAAGGTCTCGTGGCCACTGGTGGTGGTTCAAACGACAAGTGTATTCATTTTTTTCATACGACCTCCGGCTCGTCACTTGCATCAATCGCCGTTGCGGCCCAGGTTACGTCTCTAATTTGGTCAAATACCAAGCGAGAGATAGCCGCAACATTTGGATATGCCCATCCAGATCATCCTTATAGAATTGCGGTTTTCAGCTGGCCTAACTGTTCGCAGATTGCGGTCATTCCTTGGGATGACGATTTACGTGCTCTGCATGCCGTTGCTTACCCTTGCGTGCTTCGACGAAGAAAGACCGCGAGGGCTAGCACGAATATGATTAACGAGTGCATCATAGTAGCATCCAGTGACGAAACTGTCAAGTTTCACGAAGTATGGTGTAGAGAAGGGGGCCGAGCAATCACCGGACCCGGTATGTTCGGTGGCAGCGATATTTTGGAGGACATGCAGGGAATTATCAAAGAGGGGGATATCATACGCTGAGATGCTTGCCATTCCTTATTTGCTGCGTCGCTGACCTGGTTTCTTGATGTCCCTATAGACCATCATACGTCGAAAAAAACGTATGGGTCAAACCTTGGGGATCAACAGTTTCTAAGAGCCAAGAATGGAAGTCCAGACATCGTCGTTTTGTCATTACGGCCTAGTCTACAACTGATCCTGTGCTGGCTAATGAGGAATAGTCAGGACTGGCTAGATAATTCGATTGCAGGAAGTTCTGCACACCTGTGCCGTTCAAGATTGGCCTTCATATGAGTTTGAATTACAAATACACAGTTAACAAATAATAAACATCCTATAAAACGCCCGGCTATGCAGCGAATTCCAGAGCCTGTAATTTCGCCCCTTGAATCGTGATTTATAGTCATAGAATTCATTTGAAGATTGCAATTAGTAGAACCAGTATAATGATGAGCACGACGATGGCCGTCATTTGTTTGTTTTCTCCAGCACCTTTACTTACTCTGCCGAGCACGGATTTGGCACGGTCTAAACGGCTTTGATGTCTATCAACAACGCTATCCATTTCATCTAGCAGGGTAACGTGATGGTCCAGCTCGTCACCTATTTGCATACTGATCTGTCTCTGACGGCCGATTGACTCTCCAAGTCGATCGAGTTGCTCATCCTGCTCTTCCATAATCTGTGCGTGGTACTGTTGGAGCTGTTGATTCGACATTTCTTGCGCTTGATCGTGATAGCCCGCTGATTGCGATGAAGGATCATCTCGGTAGGATCCAAATAAGTCTTCAGAAGGTGGAATTGGAGTATCGCTGAATCTGACGGTTTTGGCACTTTTCAACGATTCATGTAGGCCACCATCGGCACCTTGGCTCGAATTTGGCTCTCCTGAAGTATGCCCCGTAATGGTCTTGTGAAAGTCGTGGAACTCGGTGGTTAAGTCGCTGAGCTTTTGCTCCAAATCAGAAAGCGCTTCTGCGAGATTCGTAGCCATTCTGAGAAGAGGTCACGTCAGCAAAGCTGTGACCGTCATGAGGCAGACCGAATAGCGGTTATCTAGGTCGTCGTACTCTTCTTCGCCTTCCTGCTCATGCCGACTTTTTTCTTTCCTTAACGAAGCAAGTCCTGTGCGGAGCTGATCTAATGAGCGCGAGATATGTCCATCTTGAGTGTCGTCAACGAGATTGAGCCTCGCGGCGCGTTGACGCTCGAGCAGTAAGAGCTTGATATGATCCGCCAACAGGTAAAATTGGCTGTGTTTAGACATGATGATTTATGCTTTGCTGATGTGCACACGCTCCAATTGTAATGACGTCGCCGTAGGGGTTAGAGTGACTTCGAAAATGATTGCTCGCAACAATTGCGGACGGTTGTGCCGAGCGTGGTCGGTCTTGCGCTGCGACGCAGATAATGCGGTTACTAAGATTAGATGAAATACAGTATCCCTTTAGTGCGCATAAGGCTACACTTATGTACTCTCCGCTTTTATTCTATATCTAATTAGTTTAAAGTAGATAACCTTAAAGTACTTACTTACTAAGCTTTTTCTATAGTTAAAAAGTATAGTATTTAGTAGCTAAGAACTTTTTTAATTATATAAATTTAGATATACGTTTTAATTAGATAACAGAGTGGGTTAGTACCTAAATGTAGCCTTCTGCGCACTAAAGGGATAAACCTTAAATGATTGTACACCTAATATCTACCCTACTGACTCCATTTAGCTCCACCTTCGCGACTAAAATTAGTGTATTCTTTACTATAGAAGATTAAAGTTACTAATAATATAAAAGAATATTTAAAACCTTTATTAATATAAATAAGGCTAAAATATAAGTAAAAGGGTAAGTTAAAAAGAAAGTAGCTTAATAAATAAAATTAAAGGGGTTAAGTATATTATATAATGTTTTTTATAGTTAAAGTAGCTTAAGATTAGTTTAATATAAAGCTAACTAATTAAAGGCCTCTTTATAAAAGTAAATACTTTAAATTTTATATATATTAAGCCTTTATTAATCCCTTAAAACTACTATTATTTAAATATTACTTTTCTTTTATATTTAAACTCTTTTATTTTTTTTAATAATTATTATTATATATAGCTTAATATACAGTATACTTTATTTTTATAGTTAGAAATACTTTAGAGCTTTTTTAGGCTTTAAAAGACATATAAATACACTATATATAGGTTTTTCTTCTTATACTAAGGTTTTTTTTATATAATTTAGTAAGCTAAGGTACTAAATAGTAGCTGCTTAACAGCTATTTAGTGTACTTAAATAAATAGATAGCGCTATAAAGACTTTCTAGCTTTTAGCTTACTCAGCCTTACTACCTTAGTATTCTAAAGGCTAAAAGCCTCTAAAAACCCCTTATTTTTACTAGTAATTAATATTATTTTATACTAAAGAAAAAAGACCCTAATTAAGTAAGTTATGAATCGCTAAATAGGTATATTATATAAAAGAAACGTTTAAGTATATATTTAAGTGTAAAACCGGTGGAAAGTAACCCAGCTGGATTTATGTTATGCTAGTGGGAAATTTACGTGCCCCTTCAGAACACTTAGGGAATATAAATGTTTAAGAGTTTCAGCTTAGGTGGAGATAAGGAATATCGTAATATTTAACAGAGTAGTATTAAGAAGTCGCTAGGTTAGTATTACAACATCGTACAAGCTAAAAAATGGTCGTGATATTTGTCATTTAACGTTGTCATGTGACGTTCTAGTCTTTACCAGGTCAGCCGCTTCTTCTACTAAGTGTACGTCAGGGAAAGAAAATGTGTGGAATCAATCAGACAAGCAAATTTACTCAGTCATTGTCGCCGGCCCTAACTAGTCAGGGACCCAAAACGAGCCATGAGTATGCAGGACGCTGAAGTCAAATGAGGCGATTGACGCAACTCCACAACTGGTCATGGCCTTCATCGAAGGCTCTAGTGAGGGAGAATGACTCGGCAACAACGAGATAGTTGAATGGATGTAACTTGAGTCATCATGTACAGAACGCCACAGCGCACGTTTGGGGGCACAACGTTTTTGTTCTAGGCTTACCTCGAGGACTTCATTTATCATATAAGCTGGCGTCAAAGACATGGCTTCTCCTAGATAATAGTCAGCACCTGCATAAAGATACCTATTCGTAAAGTAGGACGAGTCGTGCGAGAAGAGGACCATCAGAGATCTTGGTATGGTATTTAGAAGTCATCACAGTACTTCAGTAGCAGAACTGGATAAAAAATTTTCTCATCATTGCAGCACGCGAAAGGATATGAAATGGGAAGAGAATATTTGTCTTACCGCATTGACCAAGTGTTTTTCATGGAACCCGGGTGTTTAAATCTGGCTCGCTACATATATGCCATCTTGAGTTTAGCAGGCAGCCAAAAGTGCAGTATTCAGAAGAGTAAATTTGTGGTGAGCTCCGTCAGATGGTAGTGCATGTTGTTCATTCGCTCACGATTCGCGGGAACAGTGGTGTCAAGATCATCATTTCGGTGGCGGTCCTCGTAGCCCCCGGGATTTGTAACATCAAGCTTGAACTTACCTATCAGCAATGGAAAAGATTAGCATATACTTCCCTGGATGGTAGGAGCACCCTTCTCACGGAGACGCTGCAGTTGGGCGTTTAAAAAATTCTCTGTGTCGCGCTGAAGTCCATAGAGATGCTCGTGGCGAATAAATAGGTCGACCTGCGGCGAAGAGAAATTCTTAGTGAGAATTTATGCGTTTCTCACAGTGGGCCTGGCAGCATGGCGGAGAAAACATGCCTTATTGCATATTACAATCCGTTAATTGCATACTTTTTGTTGTGACCAAAAATCGAATGCTATTAGAATATTAAGGCATTTTTGATTAGCTACGAATTCCTTGGATATCGTTCTCGTGATTAGAGAATCCTTTCTTTCCCGGCGATCGAGACTAATGCCTCTCATGACTAACTGCATACCCATCCGTTAGGTACTAATTGGCTTTAACGTGAGAAATCCTCTAGATCTCCACGTGACTGGCGACTAGTTGGAAAACGCATCGCGGAACAATTCGGTGTGTTGCCTAAGCATCGACACTGTCCCTCGGCAAAGAACGTTTCGAGGGGCAATGGGACAGAGCAGAAGCTAGTGATAATGTCTGACCGACGACGAGTGAACGGGCCAGCAGGTGTAACACAACCCCCATTCTACGAGGAGGGTGTACTAAGCACTCCGGTTTGCGACAGAGATCCAGGCTTAACGAGACCAATTTGTGAGAAATACAATTTACTTCCTCATGAAATAGTCTGACGAATCAATGACCTAACTATGAATTTCTAGACTTAAAGACTGGCGTCACTCCATCGGCGTCCGGTTCAGCTTATTTAGAAATAGAAGAACGCCGAGGTTCTGCTGGTTTTGGGCTGAAACTCATCTGCACTGTTTATGGCCCGCGATCTCTTCCCCGATCGGCTCCTTTCTCTCCTCACGTGGTTATCTCAACTCATGTCAAATATGCGCCATTTGCGACCCGAAAGAGACGGGGCTACTTGAGGGATTCCGGTGAACGCGATCTCAGTGTGCATCTGGAAACAGCTTTACGAGGTGCCATTATCGCCGATAGATGGCCGAAGAGTGGAGTCGACGTCATAGTAACCGTGATTGAAGGCGATACGGATCGTCGAACAACAATTGATGACGGTATTGACAGTTGGAATACAATGACTGTTTTGGGCGGATGTATTACAGTCGCTTCTGCCGCCATTGCTGATGCGGGCATCGACTGTGTGGACGCGGTGACCGGAGGAGTTGCTGCGCTTGTCATGGCCAAGGGCAAGAAAACTGAGCCACTAGTAGTTCTTGACCCTATTCTCGCCGAACCTGGCACAGTCGTGGCCGCCTGTTGCGTTGCCTACTTGGCTGGAAGAGACGAAATGACACATCTTTGGTACCAGGGGCGATTACAGCCAGCGGATCTGACCACAAGGAGAACCCTCATCGCCCGAGCAATCATGGCTAGCAAAGGGACAAACAAGATACTATTATCAGCACTTATCGAATCACTAGCATCTTGAGCAACTTCAAATTGTCTCTGCAGCATATAATGTTAGTCCACGATTAGCGTTGTTAAGACATCGCCATACTCAGTCCGGACTAGGTAGCTAGCGCAAACCTGCGCTAAGTGTACGAAGAATCCATAGTGTTTAGCTCAGGTGCAGAAGTTGACTGCGCAAAGGCGCGTCATCTATCACGAGTTGACGCAGAATTTCTGATTTCTGGATTCAACGTCGTGGGTACTGCTGGGCTCTAAAGTGCGCACGTAACATCGGATAAGAGGCTTTTGATGCATAACTGTATTACACCATGTATCCCTTACATTATCCCCTAATGCCAAGAAGGCTACACTTGCGTACCCACCCACTAAATTATCCAATAATATTATAAGGGTAAAGGATACCTTATATACATCCCTTTAGTGCGTGTTGAACATCGCGGAATTCCTCGGTCCCACATTAGCCGGAACCCTCAGTCCGCGCTGCCCTAGTATATAGCCTTATATCTTAGGTATCTTGCTTAAGATGCCTATTACATATATTAATGTGATAGACTTAAGCTGGTGGCTTGGATCCTTATCGGAGCTAGATAGGACCTACCTAGGACCTATAGGGCAAGCCTTACTCTAATATAAGTATATAAATAAAAGCCTTCCTTTTCTCCTTATAATTAATAGTAATTTTTTTAATACTAAATTATTTATTTATTTATTTATTTACCCTAGACGGCTAGTAGCAGCCGCTATTTAGTACCTTATCTTACTAATTTATATAGAAAAAACCTTAGTATAGGGAGAAAAACCTATATACTATATATTTATATAACTACTAAGGCCTATATAGGCCCTAAGATAGTCCTAGCTATAGAATTAAGGTATACTATCTATTAAGCTAAATATAGCAATAGTTACTAAAAGGTAAAATAGAAGGGTTTAGGTATAAGTAAGATCTATATTTAATTAATAGTAATTTTAAGGAACTAATAGAAGCTAATAAGGTCTTAAGTTAATATTAATATAAGTTAAACTATATTAATAGGTTTTTTAAGCTTACTTATCTTACTTATTCTTAATTAATATAAGCTATTAAATAGTAAAGGATAAGTTAGGTTTAATAGTAATATAAAGGAATCTAAAATCTTATTAAGGTTAATAAGGTATTAACTTAGCTTTTATTTAGGTTAAGGAGTTTAGTTTAGATTAGTAAAGTAGCTAGCTAGTAGCTATAAGGTTTAGTAGTAGGGTTATATAAAGATAAGCAGTTAGAAAGATAAATAAAGGCTTTTCTCTTAAGTTTTTAGCCTTCTCTTTTTCCTTTTTTTTTTTTTAATTATCCCCTTTATTTATAAGTTACCTTTTAATTACTACTATTTTAATAAAACTATTATAGCTTTAGTTAATTTCTACTAACTCCTCCTTTTAAAAAATACTTAGTAAAAAAAATAAAAAAGACCCCCCTTTAAAGCTAATAAGTCCCTTTATTAGTCTTATATTAATATAAGGCTAATATTATTTAAAAGCACTACCTATACTTAGCCTTATAAACCTTACTTTATATAGTTTAAAGAGATTATAAAACATTATTTTAATTAGAAAAGTAAGTAGATTTAAGTTAGGTTTAATATAATATTATAGCTAACCTAATTATAAACCTTACTAAACTCTATTATAAATATACTAAGTAAGGTAAAAATTATCCTTTTATAAGTTATTTCCCTTTAAAGCTAACTTAAAGCTTAATTATATTTATAGTTAAAAAAGTCCTTTTTATATAAAGTAAAGGTTAAAAAAGTGCTTATAGCTTAAGAGAAGTAAGTAAAAGAAAATAAGATAACTAAAGGTATTATTCCTACCCTTATAAGTTTAACTTAACCCCTTTTTAATCTTAAAGTACTAATATATATATAAAAGGGATATAATAGCTTATAAAAAGTAATATAAAATTTAATTAAATAAAAGGGGATAGGGAAAGGTTAGGCTAATAGTAAGGGTAGTTTAACTATATACTTTAAGAAGAAGTGCCTAAGGTTCTTAAAGCAGATTATAATAGCTTTAAAAGTAGCTAATAAAGCTTACCCTTTTAAGTAATTATAAAAAACCTAAGAGAAGGGGTAGAATTAGCTAAAGGCTAATATAAGTTTAGCTTAAGTACTTTTTCTTTTTTATTCTTTTTTTATATAGGTAGTAGTATAATAAATAATAGTGGTTATAAGTAATAATAGTAATTATAATCTATAATTATATTTAAGTTCCCTTATATATTCTATTATAGGCTTAAGTTATTACCTTTTTAGGTTTATAAGATATTTAGTAATAATATAGTAGTAGAATTACTTTAATTAAGTTAGGCTATATTTTAGCTTTAGCTAAGGGTTAAGTTAGCCTTATATTAGTTTTATTTAGTTCTTACTACTTTATTTACCTTACACTTTTATTTCTCCTTAAGGTAAGTAGCTAATATAAAATAAAGGATATAACTAATCTTTAGCATTTACTTACTAAAAAAGCTTATAAACTAAGGTATATTAAGTGTAATTTAAATATCTCTATAGTTTTAAAGGGGTAGTATATTAAGCCTAAAAGGTTATAGGTAGTTATAGTTTAAGTAATTTAAAATAATATAGTAATAGTTCTTAAAGTTAAGCTAATAATAGTAAATAAAGGAATCTACACTAAGAATATATTAGTTATATAGGAAGGATTTAAGCTTAATCTTTTTTATATATATTTATATAAGTAAGGATAACTTATACTTATTAAGGGGCTTATATAAGTATATAAGCTTTTATATAGTCTTAAAGTTAGAGTTTTACTTAGCTACTATAAGGGTATAATAGGGCTAATATACTTATACTATAGCTTTCTTTTAATACTATTTATCTACTTATTTTTATTTAAGCTTCTTAATAGGGTTAAGTCTATTAAAGTATAGGGGAGAGTAGTATTAAAGGGGTATAAAAAGGGCTAGTTTAAGGCCTTAGTAGGTATATTAATATTATCTCTATTAAAGCTAAGTTATAATTATTATATAAGCGCCTTAGATTTTCTTTACTATACTATTTACTTTAATTTACTTATAAAAGTATTATACTTAAAAGTTAAGGTAAAGATTAATAAATAGTATAGCTACTTTAGTTTTTACTAAGGCTTAAGGTATAGCTTTATAAGCATTTATAATAATTTAAAAATAGTAGAGTTACTCTTTTTTAAACTTTTTAGCTATACCTTTAGTAACCCTTTTATAGCTTATTAGGGTATAGTATATTTCTATACTATATATAATTAAGCTCTAAATAACCTATATATAAAGGATCCTTATATCCTATATAAGGCACCCTTATATTAATACTAAAACTATAGTAAGGGTAAGTTATTATTAAGCTAATTTCTCTATAACTTTAAATTAATAAGTCTTTTATTAAAGCTTTTTATATACTTATACTCTAAGAAAGTAAGTAAACTAAATAAGCTAAATAGTAGTATTTTTAAGTTAAATTAAGATTATTATTAGTTAATAGTATTTAGTAAAGTAAATAAGTTTACTTTTTTATAGATAGAACTTTAGGCCTAACTTAGTAAACTATTCTTAATAAACCTTTTAAGCTTACTTAAGTTAAGCTTAATTATTCTTTACTATATACCTATAGATAAGAATATTTATATTATTTAAAAACCTTAGAACTAATATAAAATTAACTAACTATAACTTAGTATAAAGAGGGGTAATATATAAAAAGAATAGTATAAAGAAAATAAGGGAACCCTATAGGACCTTAGTAGTTATAGGTATAGTATTAATAGCCTTACTTTTAAAGTAAAAATATACTATTTTAGTAGCTATAAAGGCTTAAGTTTACGCTACTATTTACTTAGGAAGGCTTAAGAATATTATTATATATATAAGTTAATAATAGTATATAGTATTAAAAGCTATAAAAATATTTAGCTAAAGAAGTAATATAGTTCTATTATAGTGCTATATTATATATATAGCTTTAGTAAGAATATTAAGGGCTACCTTTATTAACTTATTAGCCTTATTTCCTATTTATATATTAAAGAGAGCGCCTCCCTTTTTAGCTATATAGATAATTTAAGTTGCTACTATTATTTTTAAAACCTTATTTATAATGCTTAAAAGTAATATTAGCCTTTAGGCTTTAGCCTATTAAAGCTTTTAAAAGGACTTCCTTAGTTTTTATAATATTATTACTTTTACCTTTTAAAATAAAGCTAGGTAGTGCCTAACTTAGCAATAAGTATTAAGTAGGTATACTAGTATTTAAGCTAGTAGCTTACTATATACCTTAAGGAACCTTACTAAAAGCTTATTAAGTTTAAGTGCCTTTTAACTAACTAAGTGCTTTATAACTATATAGATTTTATTTTTATTAAATTTTTCTAAGTTTAAGAATGTAGTAGTATTAAGGTAAGTCCTTAGGTCTTTTAGTATATTATTAGTATAAGTATAAAATAAGGGAAAGAACTATTCTATAAATACTACTACTTTCTTATTATAAAAATATGCTTAAGAGATTATATTACCCTTACCTTAGAGTAGGGTTAATATCTATTAAGTATTAAAAGGGAGGCTGCTATAAAGATATACTTATTATTTTAATTTCTATAGAATAGGCTGCTTAATAGTTGCTAACTAAGTAAGGTATTTTTAAGTGCTATATTACTTCTTATAAACTACTTAAGATTAAGTCTTAGCTACTTTAGTAGCTATTTACTAATTTATATTAGTTTTAGTCGCTCTTTAATAATATTAAGCTTTTTTTATTTTTTAGATTACCTTCTTAACTTTTATATTCTATTATAACTGTTAGTAAGGCCTACCTTAAGGGTTTCTTAGGGTTAATTTTCTAATAATTTACTAAAGCTTACCTATTAACTAATTTATAAATAAGTTAATCTCTTTAGGGGTATTTAATAGCTCCCTAAGATAGTTATAGTAAAGCTAATATATAGCCTTACTAAATATAATATTATTATTTATAAATGCCTAACTAAACCTAAGTTTTTTATTTCTTAGTTAGTATATTTCTATCTTAATATAAATAAGCTATAGAATATAGTTAGACCTATTTAAGTTAAGGCCTTTAATAAACTTAATAAGTAAGTTAAGGGTAGCTTAAGTATAGTTAATTATACTACTTTATTAGCCTTAGGTTTATTAGATTATCTTACCTTAAGGGGTAATAAGCCTAAGTTACTACTAAGTTATAAGTATTAAAAGAGTGTTATAGCTTAGAGAGGTATATTTATATTTATTTTATAGTAGGTAGTATTAGTTAAAGTCCCTAATAAGTATAGTTTAATCCCTTAAGGGGGCTAATATAAGTTTATATAAGGGCGTAGTTTAGTTATATTTAAAGTTAAAAGAGTATATAGAGTAGATTTCTATATCTTATAAAGTAATAAAGCACTAATCTATTCTATACTAAGTTATTTATAATTTAAGGCTATATTTCTAATATATATATATAGCTATTTTACCTTTATATATAGTAAGTTAGTAGTAGCTTAAGCTTAAGGTAAAAGGTAATTAATTAGGACTATATAGTTTTTATATTACTACTATATTAGTCTTAGGCTAGGCGCTTAGTATTATATATATTAGGTATATCTTCTTTTATATATTTTAATATAATACCTTTATTATAGGAGGGTAATAGGTTAGCTATTATATTTAGCTAGCCCCTTAGTAGGGATAGGTTAAAGGCTTAAATAGTTATTTATTATATTATATTACTAAACTATTAAAGCTAATAAGAAAGGTTATACCTTAGTAGTTTAGTTCTTACTCCTTTTAAGGTACTTAACTTATTTTTAAAGCAACTCCTTTTAAGCTATAAAGCTACTTACCCTTTTATAATAGCTATAGCTCTTAACTTTAGTTTAATCTTTTTATTTTATACTATTTAAAATAATAAAAGTATATAGCCTTATTAAGTAAGCTACCTTAGCTTATACCTATTATTTATTTACTATAGTATAAAGTTAAGACTAAGCTAAGTGCTTATTAAAGCAGTTAAAGTAATGTTTATAGGTATTACTTATAAGGGCTAGGTATAATTATTCTCCCTTCTTATACTAATTAGCTATATAATAGCTATACCTTAAGATAGCCTTATAGTATACTATAATATAACTAAATTTATAGCATTTATAGCACTATTTAGGGTAAATAGTATTATTATATAGTTTAGTATTAAATATCTTAGCTTTAAAGACTATTTTAACTTAATATAAGTAGTTAGCTATATTTACTTTATTAATACTTATAATAAAGAAAGCTTTATTAAAAGTGCTATATAGTTTTTAAGTTATAACCCTAACTATTCTAAAGCTATTAGTAGTAGTAAGGGCCTTTATAATATTATTCTTTAATTAGTTTTAGTAAAGGTAGTTAAGAAATCCCTTAATAATTATATTAAATACTTAGCGTTAAAGGGTTATATTTAGTCTAAATATATATTAAACTTAGTCCTTACTTATTAAGTAAGGTTTAGCTAAGTCCCTAAATATTATAATAGTATCCCTATTATAAAGGTGCCTTATAGCTATAGTATATTTAATACTAATAGCTATATTAATAGTAGTAATAATATTTTTTAGGGACTTAGTTTTAAGGAGCTTACTAATAGAGAGCCCTTTAATAAGGACTTTATAGTATACCTAAGGTAGTACTGCTAAGGTAACTAGCTAATAGGCGGATTTTTAGCTAAAAAGGGCTATATTAATAGTAGTAGTTATCCTATAAGCTATAATAAAAGCTTAAGAGGTTTTTAAGTTAGTTCTAAGCTAAATTGCCTTCTTAATAGCCTTTTTAATAGTTTCCTTAAAGTTCTTTATTATAATTAGTCTAAAGGTATTAATAGTGCTATAGCAGGTATATATTATTTTTGCGTTTAAGTAGGAGAGATAGAAGTCCTAAATCCCTTTTAGTAAGCCTATATTAAATAGCTTAACAATCTTATTATAATCCTTATATAAGTATACTAGTGCCTTATTCTAATTTATAATAGGCTTAGAATTAACTTAAAGGGTAGTTATATTATTATTATTATTAATTCTTATATTTAAGTAGTAATAACTCTATAAGAGGCTATAATTCTTAGTGTTAATATCTATTAGTATTACACTACCTATTATACCTATACTTTAGAATTAATATAGCATTAAGGAGAGAGGTAAATAGGCTTAATAAAACGTTTTATTAACTTTTTAAGTGGTTTAGAGTTAATTCCGCAGCGCTATTACGGTGCGGGCGAATTCGCGAAAGTTTTTTACTATAGAATATATATTTTTTAATACTAAATTATAATTATTATTTAAGTTAGTTTATAATAATTATTAACTATTAAAATAATATAAATAGTAATAACTTAGTAATATATAATAAATATATAAAATAAGATAATATTCTATTTTAGTAACTTATAAAAGGTAGCCTTTTTTTATAATAAAGTTATATAGCTTATAGCTTAGCTTTTTAAATTAAGCTATATAGCTACTTTAATAAACTTTATAAAGCTTAATATAATTTAAAAAGTATTTATAGTAACCTTAATTATTTAATAATAAAACTAATTAAAGTAAAAGCCTTTTTTTATAAAGGCTTTATATAAAGGTAATAAAACCCTTAAAGTACTTAGTAGTATAGTTAGTATAATCTAAGTTAAATTCTACTATTAGCTAGTATATAAACCTTCTCTTTAGCTAATAAAATAAAGAAGCTAGCTTTTTAGTGTTATTTATTAATCTACTAAAGAGGAGCTCTCCCTATATTAGTTTTAAAAATAAGTATAGTAGTTTTTATAGAAATTTTAAGAATAAGCACTCTTAAGCTATAGTTTTCCTTATAGTAGTTTATAGCTCTTTTATTAATACATTTAAGGTCCCCTTTTGTTAGGTGGCGATTTAGTAGCTAGGCAAAGGCGATATAGCATTAGGTATATTAACTAAAGCTTACCTCCTTTAAGTCTTCTTATATATACCTTAGGGCTTTTATATATTAAATAGGTAACTAAGTATAGGCGCTTAAGCGCTATATGCTTTAGTTATATTATAAGGTATATATACCTTATAATTGCCCTCCCTCTTAAGCTAATATTCTTAGTAGCTAGTATATTACTTATTAATATTCTTTAATATATACCTTATATATTATATTATTATTATACTATAACTACCTCTTTAGTCTAATATTATTTCTACTTCTTTATATAATTTATAGTAAAACTATAGCTATTTATACCTTAATTTAACTATAATAAAAAAAAGGAAAATAAATAATCCTAAATTACTAATTATACTAAGCTATTATATATTCTCTTTTTTTTTACTATATTTACTCCTTTACTTCCTTTACTCTTTTATATTTCTATAATATATATTTTAATAATATTATTATAATATATTAGTTTTTTATCTATAGATTATTAATATATTAATATATATTATCTAGCTTTAAACTTATATATATCTATATTATATATATATATAATATAAGGATTTTATAAAAAGCCTCTCTTTTACTTTTACTTTAGTACTATTTAACTATACCTTCTATCTCTCTTTAATTATTTATAGAAAACTCTAGGTATTTAGCTATTATATATAATATAATAAATAAAATAATACTTATTTAAGCATAAGTAATTATTATTACTTTTATAGCTTTTTACTTATATTTTAATAGGTGCTTATTATAATATAGAGAGATTAAAAGGATCTTTTATAAATATATAACTAGCTTAAAGTATTTATAACTAAGTAGTAAGTTTTAAGTAATAGTAATAAAGATAATAATAATAGTAATAAAAAAGATAATAGTGTAAGCTATTATCTTTTTATAAAGGAGACTTAGTAGGTGCTTAGTAAGCTTTCTCTTATTCTTTTATATAGTTTTAACTATATAAACTAAGCCTATAGGTTAGTATATAGTCTTATTAATGCTAAAAAGGCTATTTATATATATATATTTTACTCCCTTCTTTTTAGTCCTTTACTAATATTTTTAGGCTACTAAGATTACTTTTAAAAGCTATACTATAGCCTATTAGTAAGTATAAGTAGTATATTTCCCTTTCTTTTTATAAAATCTTATAAGTATATTACCTTATTTTTAATACTTTTTTACTTATATTTCTTTAAAAGGATTATTAAGAGTAGTATAAGGCTTAGTAATTAACTTAGCTTCTTTACCTTTACTTTAGTAAGGTAAGGTATATAGTTTAAGCTATAATAATTATATAGATATATTAAGGAGCTATAGTAGTAATTAAGTTAAAGGCTAACTATATAGTATTTATACCTAATAGTACTGCTTTAAATCCCTTACTTACTAATATATAGGACTTATTCCTTATTAAAATACCTATATTATAGTATAGTTTTATAATTGTTATTTTTATTTATTTTTGTTTTTTTTTTTAATATATAGGAAAAAATAGTTTATTAACTTTTTGCTTATATTTTATTATAATATTGCTTAGTTTTTGTTTTCTTTTTTTTATATACTAATATAAGCTAAGGTATATATATATCTTCCTTTATAGTCTATTAGTTATATTTGCTAAGCTAACCCTTTTATTTTATTAAGTAATAGGTTTCTTTATTAATTATTTTCTTATTTTATATTTCTTTTACTTTATACTTATTCTCTTCCTTCTCTTTTAAGTTAGGGATTACTAGTTTATTACTACTATTTTAGTAATCTTTCTATAGTTTTAATAAGTAAATATAGAATATATTATATAGCCTTTAGTACTTCTTTAGTAGTTTTAGCTAGTATACTTATTTATTAATAATATATAATATTTAAAATAGTTTTAAATACCTAAGGTTTAGCTTTCTTTTTATTTACTTTACCTTAATATTTTTTATAAATAATAGTATTATATCTATTGGTCCGGCTAGTATTATATATAATAAAAAGGGGTGATAGAAAAGGGTCTAATTTAGCTTATCTATAAAGGTTCTAAGCTAGCTTAAAAGGTTAGAAAAGGTAGGAAAAGTAGTGTTATTATTAGCCCACTTTTCCCCCTAAGTGTAGCCCTATATTTATAGGGATATACCTAATAAAAGCGCTACTCTTACTTCTATTAATCCACTTAGGCTTTACTAAGGTTCTTTTATAAAGGGGTAATTTTAACACTTATAAATTCTCTCTTTTTTAAAGAAAAGGAATTACTTAAAAAGTAGCCTAAAAAATAAATAAAATTTAAAGTGTTTACTTTTATAAAAAGGCCTTTAATTAGTTAGCTTTATACTAAACTAATTCTAAGCTACTCTAACTATAAAAAACACTATATATATATATATAACCCCCTTAATCCTACTTATTAGGCTACTTCCCTCTTAACTTAACCTTCCACTTATATTCTAGCCTTATTTATATTAATAAAGCTCTTAAGAGCCTTATTTAGTATTACCTTTATTATTAAGTCTATAATATTATCTTCTCTATTAATTTAGTAAATCTTTATAATTTCTTACTACTTATATAACTACTAAAGGGCTATAATATTAATTATAAGCCTCTTTTCCTTTATTATTCCTAACTTTATAAAGTATTTATATAGTAAAAAAGAATTTATATAAATAATTATTAGTATCTATAAAATTTATAACTTCTTAGCAATTATATTTAATATAATGCTTACTATATAGGCAATATTAGCACCTTATACTATTCTATATAGCTCTAATATAAGAGCACTTCTTATAACTCTCTTACTTTTTATTAAGCTATATATAATAATATTACTATAGAGCTTAAATTTAGTATTAATACTATTCTTTTTCTTATTACTAAGGATTATTATAAAGCTAATTTATAAGCTTAAGTTTTTATTATTTATAAAAGAACTATTAATAAAGATATATAAAGCTACTAATTAAAGCTTAAGTAGAATATATTAAATTCCTTATTTAAAATTATTAATCTACTACTAAATTCTTTTATTAAGCTTATTTATATTAGTTTAGTTAGAGTTTTAAACTTATACTATAACTAAAAGGTTAAAAGCAGCTTTAGATTAATAGATTATTAAGATATATACTTTATAAGCTTATTACTTTATATATTTTACCTTTATACTTAGCTTATTAGTTTTAATTATTATAAGTTTACTACTTTAGCCTTTTTACTTAACTTTTATACTCTTATCTTTATACTATAAAAGAATATAGCTATTAAAGATAAAGGGTTCTTTAAATATTAGTCTTTACTTTAGTTTTATAGTAAATTTAGCATTTTTTAACTTAGCTTCTTCTTTCTTAAAAAATATAGTATTACTAAGGCTAAGGGTGTTATTAATCTATATTCTAATAATACTAAAATCTAGGTTTTTATTTAAAGTAATTAATAAGTATAGGTTATAGCTTAAGGTTATTATTATAAGCTTTTCTTAATAATACTTTATATAGGTTACTTACTAATAAATACTTACCTTAGCTATTTTATAAAGTAGCTTAATTACTTCTATAATTATATTAGCAGAATATAAATAAGTAATTTATTAAGGCAACCTTATAATAATTAACCTATTAAGCATAGTTTAAGACTATATATAAGCTTATATAATATCTTAAATCTATAAAAAAATGTTCTCTTTTACTAATAATAATGCTAGTACTATAATAAGTTATTAGCTAGCTTATTAAATTATTAATAACTATATAAGAATTATATCTTTTCCTCTATTACTATACCCTTAAATTACTAACCTTAATTTTTTATAAAGCTTATTAATACCTTTTCCTTTTACCTCTTAAACTATATAAGAGTTAAAAAGGTAGTAATTTCTATGTTTTTTTAGGTTAAAAGTAATAAATCTAAAGACTTTATAAAATAATAAGGTATTAATCTCTTTTTTATTAAACTTAGTAAAGGGCTTACCCTTACTAATTATTTTACCTTCTTTCTTAAGGTTTACTATAAGCTAGAAATTATCTTTTTTCTTAGCAGTTAAAAAGGCAAAATCCCTAATATTATCCTTATAGCTATTACTAATATATATAATAGCTACTATTTACTTAGTCTTATTCCTTAGTACCTTCTCTTTTTCCTCCTTTTATATACCTCTCTTTTTTAAGTTCTATTATAATAGTATCTTAAAGTTAGTAAATAAAGGGTATAAAATATACTTAATGCCTTCTTATCTTACTAACTATACCTATAGTAAACTAATATAAGGGATATTATCTTAATATCCCTTACCTTTCTAGTTTATAACTTTTTAACCTATAATATTATCTACTATAGGCCCTTTACACCTTCCTTAAAAAATAATATAATTATACTAAAAATAGTAGTCCTTTATAGTATTAATTATTATAAGCGCTTAAAAGGCACCTTAAAGCTACCCTTTATTTATAATAATTATTACTATAAGAACCTTATAATAATATTATTCCTTTATAGTAGTAATTACTATAAGTATATAAAAGGCACCTTTAGGCTACCCCTTACCTATAGTAATTATTATTATAAGGACCTTAGTAATAAATATATCTATTATTTTCTTAATATTATCTTCTAAGATTCTTAGTATAGTAATTATTACTATAAGGACCTTTTTTAGTTATTTCCTTCCCCTTTTTATAAGTAGTATTGCTATAGCCCCCTTAGCTTATACTAAAGGTAACTTTATCCTTTTATAAAGTTCCTTCTCTTTCTTATTTACCTCCTTCTCTTCCTTATTCTCCTCCTCCCTTAATATACTAATAACCTTATTATTATTAGTTAGTTCTATTATATAAGGCTTTATAACTATGCTTTAAAAGTTTATAAAGCTATTAAGCATTACTATAGTATAAGTCTTATTATTTATAGCTAGTAACTTATAGGGACTATACTAACTACCTTTCTTACACTATACCCTTATATTAGATTATAATAGTAGCTTATAGGTTAGAAAAGTATCTAGCCTATTTCTTATATATAATATATTATAAAGTTACTGCTTTATAAGGCATTTATAGGCTTTATTAATAGCCTTATAAAGAATTATAGCCCTTTAAGTTATTAAAAGGCTTAGAGCTAATTCTATTATTATTTATAAATATATTCTAAACACTAATAAGGTTAGCATAAAACTATTAGGTTTAGTAGAGTTATTAATAGCTTTAATAGCTATTTATAACCTTTAGCTTAGTGTAAAAAGGTTACTAAACTTAGCCTTAATAATATTATATACCCTTCTTAATAGGGCATAATAGCGTTTAACCTTCCCTACACTATTATAGGCTTTAATAGGGACTTTACTTATATTAATAGCTATTAACTATACTAAGTAATAGAATTCTGTAAAAGTAAATGCTTTTTTAGTATTATAAATTATTTAGTCTAAAGGCTTAAGATATATATTAATCTAATATTCTTTTAGGGCATTCTAAATATTATATATATTCTACTTCTTTAAATTAAGGAAATATATAGCTTAAAATAAGGTTATAGTATTAATAATATATAGAATAGGTTTATTATTAATTTAAAGAATATTAACAATAACTTTATAGTTAAATTTATAGTCCTTTTTTAATATAAATTTAAACCTACTAAAGGATTTACTATAAAGCTAATATTAGTAGCATTTATAGGTTAGTTTCTTAATAATTCCTATAGTTATATCTTCGCTAGCTTATTATAGCAGCTAGCTTAGTTATATAATAGAAGAGTAACTAAAACAGTAGTAAAGCTAATAGATTTCTTATTCTAAAAGGTAAAAAACCTTAGCTTTATTAGCTTATAAAGTCTACTAAGAATGTCCCTATTTATAAATAATTAGGACTTTTATTAATCCTTAAATTAATATATTTTTAATATTATTAAGCTTTACTTTTATCCTATCTATATCTATAATACAATATAGAAACAGTATTAGTAAGCTAAGAATATAAAAATTAATAGTACTAAAGACTATTAGCATTTAAAGAATACTTAAGGATTTTACTAATCTTATACTAAAATTAATAATATATTAATTTATAGCTTTAATCTTTAGGTAAGGCATTAATTTTATTAATACCTTTACTTAGTTAAGACTAATAGTTAAAATACTTATAATACTAATATTAAGTATAATTCCTTAAAATACTTTATTATTATATCTTTTCTTTAATATAAAGCATTAAGAGTTAAAGTTATTAATATAGTTATAGGGGTTATCTCTTAATAAAGTATATTTAAAAGTATTATTTTTAAGTATCTTTAAAAGTTAAAATCCTTTAAAAGTTAAGGTTTATAGTATATATATTAGCAGCTTAAAAGCTAGCTTTATATTTATAATTAGAGTTATAGTAAAAAATTATATAAAGGTTAGCTTTAAAGGGTCTTATTACTCTTTTTCTATAGTAAAAAAGGCATTAATAGCTTACTAAGCTAGGTAGTCTTTCTTATTATTTTCTTTTAGTTCCTTATTACTATATTTCTTTAAAATACCTTTAAAAGCTTATAAAAAGGTATTATAGCTATCTTTTATAAATAGCATTTTATAGTTCTTACTCTTCTACTACTTCTCCTTTACCTTTTACTACTTATACCTTAAGTAGTTAGTTAATTAGCAGCCTTATTTACTATAAATAAAGTATTTATAGGGAAAATATAACTTTTCTTACTTTTATATAAAAAAATAAAACTTATTTACTTAGCTATAGTAATAGTTTATAAAGTAAGTCTTATTATAGTTATTTAAATTACCTATTTCTATAATCTATTACTATAAGCTAATAGTTTTATTAACTCTTAAGCATTTTTTAAGGTCTTTAAGCACTCTTTTAAAGATTAGTATATAAATAAAGAGTGCTAATTTACACTTAGAAATACTACTAATAGCTATAATTAGCTAACTTTAAAGCTTTATATTAACTATATTTAGTAGAAAAAGGCTATAATAGATTTTCTTAAGTTTAGTAATAAGAAGCTTAAAATACTATAACTTAGTTTTATTAAGGTTATTAGTAATAATTTTACTAAAAGTAAGTTTATTTTATTTAATTTAATAAAATTACTAATTACTTTCTATTTTAAAGTAATTCTTTATATAAATTATAAGCTTATAAAATAGTAAAAATCCACTTAAGAGTATATTAAAGTAAAAGGTAAGAGTATTTTCTATAAGTATTATTAGAAAAGCTTAAGGCTAAACCTCTTATAAAATATTACTTCTTATATATATATTAATAAAGATATTAACCTTTAAGGTAATAAAGTTATATATCTTACTACTATATTTATCTTTCTTAATATATCCCTTAGTAAAGTCTTCTAAAATTTAGCAGATTTACTTATTTATAAAGTTATTAAAAGTAGGCATTTATAAGTTTCCTTATAAGTTTTATCTCTTTTATTAGTTATTAAGGTATTAACTTTACTAGCTTTTAATAGGTTTTAGCTATTCTTTAAGTTATTTAAAATAGTATACCTAATTCTATAGTTTAAGGAGTTTTTAAAAGCTTTTTTTTAATAAAGGAAAAGCTAAAGGGACTCTTTTAGCTTATAAAGTATAAAAAGGAAGCTTTTATATATATTATATAGTTATATAGGGTTTTTATATGTTTTATAAGCTAATAAAAGGGTTTTATATACTTTACTCCCTTAAAGAGGGATTTTATATATTTTATATAAGGGAAAATAGTAAGTTAAGGAACCTTTAGTTAATTTCCTTATTAGTAAGTTCTTTTAACTTAAAAAGGGACTTAGTAACTTTAGCTTATATACCTTTACTAAGTTTAACTTCTTAGTCTTAAAGAATATCTCTTAAAGCTTTTTAAATTAAAGCACTAATTCTTTTAAAATTAAGGAATTTCTAGTCTTTAAAATCCTTTTAAAAGTTATAAATTATCTACCTAAGGCTCTAATTCTTATTATAGTATAGCTAAATATAGTATATAAATATATTATTAAGCTTAATAAAAGAAGCAGTATAAAGGTTAGCTAGGTTATTTTAAGTATACTCCTAATTAGGTAAAATTGTATTATAGAAGCTCTTAATAATACTAGGTATAGTATTAAAATATAAGTGTTCTAATTTTACTATTAAGCTAAAATTAAGGTTTTCTTACTCTTATAATATTCTTTAAAAAGGGTCTTTCTCTTAGAATTATATTATAGTATTATATTTATTAATTAACTTAATTAAGGGAAAAACTTAGTTTTTACTTTAAGGGCTAAGAAATAAGAAATTAAGGGTTTTTTTATTATAATAAATAATAAAAATAAAGGTCTTTTTATATAATAATTAGCAGCAGCGTTTAAGTTTATAGAAGTTATTATTATAAAAAGGGTCCTTTTCTTTTATTAATAAAAAATAGTTATATAAGCAGAACCTAACCTTAAAAGGTCTTTTAAAAAGTATAAAAATTCCTTACTTATAATATAATAGTAGAACCTAACCTTATAAAAGGTCTTTTAAAAGCTATCTCTTTAAATAACCTTATAAATCTATAGTTTTATAACTATTAATTAGTATTAGTCTAGCTAGTATTATATATAATAAAAAGGGGTAATAGAAAAAGGTTTAATTTAGCTTATTTATAAAGGTTCTAAGCTAGCTTAAAAGGTTAGAAAAGGCAGAAAAAGTAGTGTTATTATTAGCCTACTTTTCCCTTTAAGTGCAGCCCTATATTTATAGGGATATACCTAATAGGAGCGCTACTTTTGCTCTTATTAATCCGCTTAGGCTTTGCTAAGGTTCTCCCATAAGGGGGCAATTCTAACAATATCTCTCTTTTAGAATATTATTTATTAGTATTCTTTATTATAATAATTTGCCTATATTTTTATAGCCTTTTACTATATTTTTATTAGTTTATTTTAAACTTTATATAGTTTTTTTATATATACCTTTACTTTTAAAATACCTTTCTTTAGTATATTATCTCTAATACTTAGATAAAACTTTAGGTAATATCTAAATAGTATATAATTTAGTGCTAGCTTTATTATTTAGTTTATAGTATTATTATAAGTAAATTATACTTATAGTAGTAGTAAAGGCTATATTACTTAGTTTTTACCTATAAAGTATTATAAGTAGTATTTTAATATTTAGTTAGTATATTCTATTTAGCTATTAGTTTATAAGTAAAATACTATTAAAAGCCTCCTTTTTTATTTATAAGTAATAATATAGATTACTTTAAAAGGCGCTAGTAAATACACTACCTTAGTTTAATATTACACCCTTTATAGTGCTAAATTATAATTTTATTTTATAGTAGAAAATTTCTATAAGTTTTACTATATTAATATTTATAGTAATTAGTAAGAAGATAGTATATTTAGTATATTAGTTTATAATTACTAATATTATGTTAATATAGCTGTTTTTACTTAGCGCTTTTAGTAATTTAGTTATAAAGTCTATTAACACTTTTATTTATAGTTACTTAGGAATTAGTAGGGATTCTAGCTAGCTATATAGATAATACCTTTTTATAATAACTCTTTAGTATATACTATAACTAAATATATAATCTACTATTACTTACTTTATTATTAGCTAATAGTATAATTTTCTTAAAAGCTTTATAGTCCTATTAATTTTAAAATAACTAGCTAGTAAATTATTATAATATAGCTATAAAAGCTCTTATTATAAAATAGGCTTTTATAAAATAACTACCTATTTTTTATATAATAAAAGGCTACTTATATTATATTACTATATCTCTACCTTTTCTCTTAGAATTATTATAAACTTACCTTTAGCTATTTTCTATAAGTTTAGGTCTTACTTTTAAGCTTTTAAAAGTATTTTAATAAAAGGCTTATAAATATTTGCTTAATAAGGATTAAAAGACTTAATAAACTCTTAAACCTCCTTAGCTTTAATATACTAAATTTAAGTAACTTTATCCTTAAAATTACTAGGTTTTAACCTCTATTTAGCTAGTATTTTAGTAGCAACTTTAGCCCCTTAAGTAATAGAGTTTAGCTTTATTAAACCTTCCCTTTTAGCTAAGATTAATTTTATTCTTAAAGGCATTTTATTATACTCTTTTATATATTTAGGTATAGTTTTAGCTGTATTTTTTAATACTAGCTTTTTCTATAACTTTAATAGTATTTCTTAGTTTATTAGCTTTTTACCTTTATAATTAAGCTGTTTTAATAGTATATTAATAGAGTTACTCTATAAAAAAAACTTTTCGCAAACTCGCCTGCACCGCAACAGCGCTGTAGAATTAACTCTAAACCGCTTAAAAAGTTAATAAAATGTTTTATTAAGCCTATTTACCCCCCTCTTTAATACTATATTAGTCTTAGAGTGTAAGTATAATAGGTAGTGTAATACTAATAAATATTAATACTAAGAATTATAGCCTTTTATAAAGTTACTATTACTTAAATATAAGGACTAATAATAATAATAATATAACTACCCCTTAAGTTAATTCTAAGCTTATTATAAGTTAAAATAAAGTATTAGTATACTTATATAAGAATTATAATAAGATTATTAGGCTATTTAATATAGGCTTATTAAAAGGGATTTAAAACTTCTACCTCTCCTAACTAAACATAAAAATAATATATACTTATTATAGTACTATTAATACTTTTAGACTAATTATAATAAAGAACCTTAAGGAAACTATTAAAAAGGCTATTAAAAAGGTAATTTAGCTTAAGACTAACTTAGAAACCTTTTAAGCTTTTATTATAGCCTATAAAATAACTACTACTACTAATATAGCCCCCTTTAGCTAAGAATTTACTTATTAGCTAGTTACCTTAATAGTACTGCCTTAAGTATACTATAAAGTCCTTATTAAAGGACCCTTTATTAGTAAGCTCTTTAAAACTAAGTTTTTAAAAAATATTATTACTATTATTAATATAGCTATTAATATTAACTATACTATAGCTATAAAGTGCCTTTATAATAAAGATACTATTATAATATTTAGGGACTTAATTAAACCTTACTTAATAAGTAAGGATTAGGTTTAATATATATTTAAACTAAACATAACCCTTTAATATTAAGTATTTAATATAATTATTAAGGGATTCCTTAACTATCTTTATTAGAACTAATTAAAGGAAGATATTATAAAAGCCTTTATTATTATTAATAGCCTTAGAATAATTAGAGTTATAACTTAGAAACTATATAGCACTTTTAATAAAGCTTTTTTTATTATAAGTGTTAATAAAGTAAATATAGCTAACTACTTATATTAAGTTAAGGTAGTCTTTAAAGCTAAGATATTTAATACTAAACTATATAATAATATTATTTACCTTAAATAGTACTATAAATATTATAAATTTAGCTATATTATAGTATATTATAAGGCTATCTTAAGGTATAGCTATTATATAGCTAATTAGTATTAGGAGGGAGAATAATTATACTTAGCCTTTATAGGTAATACTTATAAATATTATTTTAACTACTTTAATAAGTACTTAGCTTAGTCTTAACTTTATACTATAGTAAATAAGTAATAAATATAAGCTAAGGTAGCCTATTTAGTAAGGCTATATACTTTTACTATTTTAGATAATATAGAATAAAAAGGTTAAACTAAAGTTAAAAGCTATAGTTATTATAAAAAGATAAGTAGCTTTATAGCTTAAAAGAAGTTACCTTAGAAATAAGTTAGGTGCCTTAAAAGAAATAAAAACTAAACTATTAAAATATAACCTTTTTTATTAGCTTTAGTAATTTAGTAATATAGTATAATAAATAACTATCTAAGCCTTTAATCTATTCCTACTAAAAGGCTAGCTAAATATAGTAGCTAACCTATTACCTTTCTATAATAAAGGTATTATATTAGAATATATAGAAGAAGATATACTTAGTATATATAATACTAGGCGCTTAGCTTAAAACTAATATAGTAGTAATATAAAAACTATATAGTCTTAATTAATTACCCCTTGCTTTAAGCTTAGGCTACTACTAACTTACTATATATAAAGGTAGAATAGCTATATATATATATTAGAAATATAGCCCTAAATTATAAATAACTTAGTATAGATTAAATTAGTACTTTATTACCTTATAAGATATAGAAATCTATTTTATATACTCCCCTAACTTTAAATATAATTAAACTACACCCTTATATAAACTTATATTAGCCCTTTTAAGGGATTATACTATACTTATTAGGGACTTTAACTAATACTACCTACTATAAAATAAGTATAAATATACCTTTTTAAGCTATAATACTCTTCTAATACTTATATTTTAGTAGTAATTTAAGCTTATTACCTCTTAAGGTAAGATAACTTAGTAAACCTAAGGCTAATAGAGTAATATAATTAACTATACTTAGGCTATCCTTAACCTACTTATTAAGTTTATTAAAGGCTTTAACCTAAGTAGGTTTAACTATATTCTATAGCTTATTTATATTAAGATAAAAATATACTAACTAAAAAATAAAAACCTTAGGTTTAGCTAGGCATTTATAAATAATAATATTATATTTAGTAAAGCTATATATTAGCTTTACTATAACTACTTTAAAGAGCTATTAAACACCCTTAAAAAGATTAACTTATTTATAAATTAGTTAATAAGTAAGCTTTAGTAAATTGCTAAGAAATTAACTTTAAAGAACCCTTAAAATAGGCTTTATTAATAGCTATAGTAGAATATAAAAGTTAAGGAGGTAGTTTAAGAAATAAAGAGAGCTTAATATTATTAAAAAGTAATTAAAACTAATATAAACTAGTAAACTATTACTAAAGTAACTAAAACTTAATCCTAAGTAGTTTATAAGGAGTAATATAGCACTTAAAAACACTTTACTTAGTTAGTAACTACTAAGTAGCTTATTTTATAGAAACTAAAATAATAAGTATATCTTTATAATAGCCTTCTCTTTAATACTTAATAAGTACTAACCTTACTTTAAGGTAAGGGTAATATAATCTCTTAAGTATATTTTTATAATAAGAAAGTAATAGTATTTATAAAATAGTTCTTTCCTTTATCTTATACCTATACTAATAATATATTAAAAGACTTAAGGGCTTACCTTAATACTATTATATTTTTAAACTTAGAAAAATTTAATAAAAATAAAATTTATATAGTTATAAAGTACTTAACTAGCTAAAAGGTACTTAAACTTAATAAGCTTTTAGTAAGGTTCCTTAAGGTATATAGTAAGCTATTAGCTTAAATATTAATATATTTACTTAATACTTATTACTAAGTTAAGTACTACTTAGCCTTATTTTAAAAGGTAAAAGTAGTAGTGCTATAAAAACTAAGAAAGTCTTTTTAAAAGCTTTAATAAACTAAAGCCTAAAGGCTAATATTACTTTTAAGTGTTATAAGTAAGGTTTTAAAAGCAGTAGTAGTAACTTAAATTACCTATATAGCTAAAGAGAGAGGCACCTTTTTTAATATATAAATAGAAAATAGGGCTAATAAATTAATAAAGGTAGCCCTTAATATCCTTATTAAAGCTATATATATAATATAGCACTATAGCAGAACTATATTACTCTTTTAGCTAAATATTTTTATAGCCTTTAATACTATATATTACTATTAACTTATATATATAATAATCTCCTTAAGCCTTTTTAAGTAAATAGTAGCATAAACCTAAGCTTTTATAGCTACTAAAATAGCTTATCTTTATTTTAAAGGTAAGGCTATTAATACTATACTTATAACTACTAAGGTCTTATAAGGTTTCCTTATCTCCCCTATATTATTTCTCCTATATATTACCTCTCTCTATACTAAGCTATAGTTAGTTAATTTTATATTAGTCTTAGGGTTCTTAAATAATATAAATATTCTTATATATAAGTATATAGTAAAGAATAATTAAGCTTAACTTAAGTAAGCTTAAAAAGTCTATTAAGAATAGTTTACTAAATTAAGCCTAAAGTTTTACTTATAGAAAAGCAAACTTATTTACTTTACTAAACGCTACTAACTAATAATAACCTTAATTTAACTTAGGAATACTACTATTTAGCTTATTTAGTTTACCTACTTTCTTAAGGTATAGGTATATAAAAAGCTTTAATAAAAGACTTATTAATTTAAAGTTATAAAGAAACTAGCTTAATAATAACTTACCTTTACTATAATCTTAGTGTTAATATAAGGGTGCTTTATATAAAATATAAGGATCCTTTATATATAGGTTATTTAAAGCTTAGTTATATATAGTATAAGAATATATTATACCTTAATAGGCTATAAGGGGGTTGCTAAAGGTATAGCTAAAGAATTTAAAAAGGAGTAACTTTACTATTTTTAAGTTATTATAAGTGCTTATAAAGCTATACCTTAGGCTTTAATAGAAATTAAAGTAGCTATACTACTTATTAATCTTTACTTTAACTTTTAAGTATAATACTTTTATAAGTAAATTAAAGTAAATAGTATAGTAAAAAAAATCTAAGGCACTTATATAGTAATTATAACTTAGCTTTAATAAAGACATTACTAATATACTTATTAAGGCCTTAAATTAGCCCTTTTTATACCCTTTTAATACTACCTCCCTCTATACTTTAATAAACTTAACCTTATTAAAAAGCTAAAATAGAAATAAGTAGATAAATAGTATTAAAAGAGAGCTATAGTATATATATATTAGCCTTACTATACCCTTATAGTAGCTAAGTAAAACCTTAACTTTAAAACTATATAAAAGCTTATATAGTTATATAAGCTCTTTAATAAGTATAAGTTATCTATTTTTATATAAATATATATAAAAAAGATTAGGCTTAAATCCTTCTTTTATAACTAATATATCTTTAATATAGACTTACTTATTTACTACTATTAGCTTAACTTTAAAAACTACTACTATATTATCTTAAAATATTTAGAATATAACTATTTATAACTATTTAAGCCTAAGGCACTACCCTTTTAAGATTATAAAGATATTTAAGTTACTCTTAATACACCTTAATTTATAAGCTTCCTTAATAAATAAATACTAAAAATTAGTTATATTCCTTATTTTATATTAGCTACTTACCTTAAAGAGAAATAAGAGTATAAGGCAAATAAAGTAGTAAGAACTAAATAGGATTAATATAAAACTAAGCTAACCCTTAGCTAAAATACACCCTAACTAAGCTAAAGTAGCTCTATTACTATACTATTACTAAACACCTTATAATTATAAAAGGCTAGTACCTTAAGCCTATAATAGGGTATATAAAGGGACTTAGCTATAACTATAGATTATAGTTACTATTATTACTTATAACTACTATTATTTATTATACTACTATTTATAAAGGAAAGGAAAAATAAGAATAAAGAGAGTATTTAAAATAAACTTATATTAGCCCTTAGCTAATTCTACCCCTTTTAAGTCTTTTATAGTTATTTAAAAGGGTAGGCTTTATTAGCTACTTTTAAGGCTACTATAATTTACTTTAAGAACCTTAGGCACTCCTTCTTAAAGTATATAATTAAACTACCTTTATTATTAGCTTAACCCTCCCTTATCCCCTTTTACTTAATTAGATTTTATACTACTTTTTATAAGCTACTATATCCTTTTTATATATATATTAGTACCTTAGGATTAGAAAGGGGCTAAGTTAGACTTATAAAGGTAGGGATAATACCTTTAGTTACTTTATTCTCTTTTACTTACTTTTTTTAAGCTATAAGTACCTTCTTAACCTTTACTTTATATAAGGAGGACTTTTTTAGCTATAAATATAGTTAAGCTTTAAGTTAGCTTTAAGGGAAAATAACTTATAAAAGGATAATTTTTGCCTTACTTAGTGTATTTATAGTAAAGTTTAGTAGGGTTTATAATTAAATTAGCTATAATACTATATTAAACCTAACTTAGATTTACTTACTTTTCTAATTAAGATAATATTTTATAATCTTTTTAAACTATATAAAATAGGGTTTATAAGGCTAAGTATAGGTAGTGCTTTTAGATAATATTAGCCTTATACTAATATAGAATTAATAAAGGGACTTATTAGCTTTAAAGAGAGGTTGTTTTTCTTTCTTTTATTAGGTATCTTTTAAGGGGAGGAGTTAGTAGAAATTAATTAAAACTATAGTAGTTCTACTAAGTTAGTATTAACTAAAGGGCAACTTATAGATAAAGGGGATAATTAAAGAAGGAAAAAGGAAAAAAAAAAGGTTAAAGACTTAAGGAAAAAGCTTTTATTTATCTTCTTAGCTACTTACCCTTATATAACTCTATTACTAAACCTTATAGCTACTAACTAGCTACTCTACTAATTTAAACTAAACTCCTTAACTTAAATAAAGGCTAAGTTAATACCCTATTAACCTTAGTAAGACTTTAAATTCCCTTATATTACTATTAAACTTAACTTATCCCTTACTATTTAATAGCTTATATTATTTAAAGATAAGCTAAATAAGTAAGCCTAAGAGACTAGTTAATATAAACTAACTTATACTAACGCTAACTTAGAACCTTATTAGCTTATATAGGTTTCTTAAGACTACTACTAATTAAATATAAATCCTATTTATACTTAAACCTCCTATCCTACCTTTTAGTAACTATTACTACACTTAGCTTAGTAAGTAGCGCACCTTACTGCTATAGCTAAGACTATCTTAGGGCCTATATAGGCCTTAGTGGATATATAAATACGTAGTATATAGATTTTCCTCCCTATACTAGGGTTTTTTCTATATAAATTAGTAAGATAAGGTACTAAATAGCGGCTGCTATCAGCCGTCTAAGGTAATTTAATAAATAAATAAATAGAGTTACTCTTTCCTACCTTATATTTAATTATAAAGTTAAATAAGCTAAAGAATATATACTATCTTACTTACTAACTATTTAGCTTATTTTAGCTTATAAACGTTTATAAGTTATAGTAGTTTAAAAGGACCTTTATTAATATTATTATATCTTTAATATAGTATTACTAGTATTTAAATAACTTAACTATAATAAATAACTCTTAATTAGTTATACTATAATTATATTCTATATTAGTAAACTTTTAGAATTAAAATATAATAAAATAATATTACCCTTTATTATTTAGCTAAGAGATAATACTTACTATAGTAAATATAAATATATTAATCTTAATATAAATTAGGCTTAGTAGGTTATAGTATTATAGTAGTAGCGCTTATTAAAAGGTAGTTTTTAATTAATTAAATACTAATTATTTACTTTTTTTAAATATAAATTTCCCTATTTAAATACCCCTTTAGCTTCCTTTTATTAGTATATTAAAAAGTGCTATAATAGTAGAGTATTAGTATATAAATTATTAGTAAAAGTTATAAAATCTAAAAAAGACTTAAATATTATAAAAGGTCTTAAGCTCTTTTTATTTTTAAATTATCTTTATTTACTTTTAGTTTATTAAAATGCTATTAATTAATAGAATAAACCCTAGGAATTTTATAAAGTCTTAGTAAAAGGTATACTTAAAGGGCTTTATATATAGCTTAATACCTTTTATTCTTTTTAAAACTTATTAAATATAGTTAATATACTTTTTTTAGGTTTTTAAAAAAATAAAAATATTATTTAAATACACTATATAAATTATATTAACTAGCTTTTATAATACTTAGTAGATATAGTTTTAGAATATAGCTAAGGTATTAGTTAGTTTAAAGGGTATAATAAGGTACTTATAGTAACTATATTAGATATAAAATGCTATTTTTTACTTATCCCCTTTCTTAATCTAAATATAATAGTATATATTTTTAATATTAATTTTTATAAAAAACTATACTTTTTAATATTAGTTTAGTATTTTTACTATTAAAAGTAAAGTATAGTAATTCTTTAGTATAATTTTATTAATACCTTAATAGTTTATATATAATTATAGAGTGCTATTCTTCTTTAGTATAAATAGAATAGGTACTTTAGCTAAGCTTTTTAATAGTTATATATAGCTATTTATTAGGTTTTTCTTAAGGTATTCCCTTAAAATTATAAGCTTATATTAAAATAAAGGGTAAATAGGGCTATAAAAAAGGGTAGCGCTAAGTTATAGGTTAATTATATAGTTAGTATCTTTTTTAAATAGTAATATACTTATTTTTTTTAAGCTAAAGATATTTAGAAATATATAAAGTTCTAAGGGTATATTACTTAAGGTTTAGTTATTATATACTTATACCTTATCTTTTAGTTTTATAAATCTATTATTTTAAATGCTTTAAATAGTATATATAATAGCTTTATTATAGTACTTTTTAAAGAAATAGTAAGAAAATATAAGTAAAAGGTTAATATATATAATTTTAAACTACTATTATTAGGTTTATATTAATAAATATATATATTCTTTAAATAAAGTATATATCTTAATTAGTAAGAAACTTCTTTATATTCTTAGGTCTTTATTAATAGTAATATATAATAAAGTTAAATTCTTTTAGCACCCTTATAAGTTAGTAATACTTATAAGCACTTAATAAACGCTATATTTAGGTATAGTTAGCACACTAATTACTTAGATTTTAAGGGGTTTAATATTACTTTTATAAAATCTTTATTACCTTATAAATTCTATATTAATAATATTTATATTAAAGTAGGTATTAAGATTTATAAAGGTATAAATAGTAATTTAGCCTTAAGTTATAATAAAGGTATAAAATTATTACTTAATAGGGAATTAAGACTTAGTAAAAGTAAAGGTAGCTATTTTTATTAATTAGTGTTTTTTAAATAGCTTAAAAGGTTCTTTACTAATTAATTATAGTTATAATAAAGGTAACTTATATTACTATAGTTATAATATTTTTACTAATTATAAACTTAATTATAATTTAACTTAGTAATAAGAGTTAAGGGTTCTAAAAGTATATATAATAGCTACTAACTTTATATAAATTAATTTTATTAATAGTAAAGCTTTTTTATATACTTATTATTACCCTTAGTATTTACTTTATACTTATATTATAGTAGTATTATATCTTAGAATTACTAAGTAATTTAAATAACTTTCTCTTTTATTTTCCTTATAATTAATATATAAAGGTTAATATAATTTTAAAGTTTAAGTTATAACTTAATAAAGAATAAAAAAGCTTAAGCTTATTTACTTATTTTTTTTAAGTATTTCTTTAAGAAATTAAGGTAAATACTAAAGTTAATAAAGCTTTAGCTATCTTATTATTTTATATTTTTTATTATAATTATAATTTAAACTTTATAATTAATAAAATCCTTTAATAAGATTAAGGTTTACTTTTAAAACTCTTTTTAGTTATTTTTAAGTTCTTTTTAGTATTTTATTAGTTATTTATTAAAAAATTAGTCTTATTTTACTTAATAGTTTTAGTATATATAGTTAAGTATAAAAAGGATTTTTTAGTAATCTTAGTAAAACTTATATTTTACTTTATTAAAGGTATAAGTTAGGTTATTAATCTAGATTTTATATTTTTAAAAATTAATAAGGTATATTAAAGAGTTAATATTTTTAACTTAAACTTTACCTTTACTATTATTAAAAAAGTTATTAAAAAAATACTATTTTTTAGCCTTTTTTTTATTAATTCCTTTTTAATAAAGAGTAATAAAGAATTTTTACTTTTATTTTTATAGTTTTTTTAGTTTTTTTAATTAAGTAATTTACTTTTTAATTACTTAGGATTTCTTTTATATTATAAATAGGGTTAAGATAGACTTAATAGTAATAGAAATTCTTTTTTATAGAATTTTTATAAATTAATTAAGGTTTATTAATACTTAAAAGAATATAAAGTCTTTTATAAGTATAGTAGTTAGTTATTAAATAGTAGATATTATATTATTTTTAAATAGCTAAAAGAAGCTTTAAAATTATTAAATAGTAATTTAATAGCTAAGTAAAGGTAATATAATATTAAGTATATTAACTAAAGCTTACCTTTTTTAAGTCTTTTTATATATACCTTAGGGCTTTTATATATTAAATAAGTAACTAAGTGTAGGCGCTTAGGCGCTGCATACTCTAGTCGCATTGTGAGGTGTGTATACCTCACACCTTTATCTAAGTATTTTAATTAAACATTTAAGTAAATGAGCATTAAATATTGCCTTATAAGCACTAAGAGAATCTAGGTATTTTAAAGTGTTTTGTATTTCTAAACGTAAAGTAAGTAGGTAATTTTATCATAATCCGCCTAATTAAGCTAGCACGTATCCACTATTTTTTTTGTTGCTAAGATTCAGGCAATTACGTGCACTATTTCTAGAAGCAACCTTTATATCCTCTAGTAGAAAACATCGCCACATCGATAGAATTTGAAGCCGGATGGAAAACAAGACAGCAAACCAAAAGAAAGAAAACACCCGTGTCGTTACGCCTCGCTCAGAATGCTATGATCATATCTAGTTGTAGACGTATGACGCAGTCCAATGCCATGGCGAAAATGAAGAAGTATCGATACAGGTAAAAGTCTCTGTGCTGTGAGCATCTATATTAACAACCGAGAACAACGAAGTTACTAGAATGCATGGCCCTGTCCATTCCGTGATTGTCGTTTGCTGAATCGGTTACGCTTAGCTGCAAGGTCGTCGTGATTTGGCTGTGATTTACTCAAATGATTTCGGCCACTTCGTTCTTGGCCACCTTGAGCATCAGTGATATGGGCTCTTCCATCCAAGGTGCTCGAGGGCGTGGATATTGCCGATGCTATTTCCGTAAAGGCGCCTCTATTGGTATTGTTGAGGTGACATAGCGCCATATCTTTCGCCTTCTCCAGGCATTCAATCCATTCGTCAGCTGATGGCTTCCAGTCGCTACCAGCAGACGAGGTCTTGGTGTCTTCAAACGTATAATGATAGCCTGCCTAGAGAACTGTCAGCGGCAATACTTATTGCAATCAAAGAGGACACCTACGCTGTCGATGCACCAGACGAGCTGGCCCTTTACGTCGCGTTGAGTCTTCCATGTCGTATCTGACGTTAGGAGGGACAATTCCTGCTTCGCCCGTTTCTCCTCCCCGCCGGCAGGAGCCAGAACTATACGGCCACCGGTAGTAACCAGTACAAGCCGCTGTCTTTTCTTCGTGGTATTGCCGCCAAAAAAGCGAGACAACTTTTTATGGCCTTCTTCGGAGCCTTTTCGCTGTAAATTGTGAGCCAAAGGTGTAGATATCACCATAAGATCTCCCAACTTCAATATCCGCTCGTTGTCTTTTGTCAGCACAGGTGACCACTCGATGTCCAATTGAGTGGGAGGTGAGAGTTCGCTGATTATTCTAACAGGCCGACTAGCGATGCTAAGGCCACTCGACTGCGCCGCCGATCCATATACATTTGACTTGCTACTTGAAGGCCCAGCTCCAGGGAACAAGCCGTTCAATTGAATAATAGTGGGCTCCGAAATCAAAGAGATATACGGCCGGAGACGTGGCGCCTTTGTGCGCCAGAGTGCCTTCCCAAATGGCTGTCCGTCGAAGAATTCATGGTTTTTGATATGCTCAATGGTGAGTCTTCTCGCGGGATCCAATACCAGGCATCTTTCGATGAGGTCTCGAGCAGCTGGAGGAAAGCCGCTTGGAAACTCATACTCTAGATTCACGATCTTCTGAAAGGTAAGATACTCACTACCAGCCTTGAATGGAGGTCTTCCAGCAAGTAGTTGATATATAATGCAGCCGAATGCCCATAGGTCACTGGGCTTTCCGGCACTTTTATGGGTTAAGAGTTCTGGGCTGACATACTCTGCGGTACCAACGAAGGACGCAGCTCGGCCATTATCGCTGGCGTCACCTTGTGATGGTATTGAATTGCTCCCCCGTCCTTTGTCGGCAAATTGTGTGTCCTGTTCTTCGCGAGGGTCTTTGAGAAGTTTTGCGGTACCAAAATCCGTTATCTTGACGTGCATTTGGTCGTCCAAGAGCACATTTTCAGGTTTAAGATCGCGATGAATTACACCTCGGGAGTGCATGTAGTCGATCGAATCAAGAATCTGTGCGCCGTAGAATCTCACACAATCCAAATCGAATGTGCCAGTCCTTTTAAGCACCCCCAGGAGTTCACCGCCATTGCAGAGGTCAAGCACATAATACAGAGAAGTCTCGTCTTGAAAGGTATAATAGAGACGCACGATTCCCGGATGCTCCGTGAGCCGGTTCAGAGTGTTCTTCTCAATATTGACATACTTTATCTTCTTTTCTTTGATAATATGCCGCTTTTCGAGCACTTTAATGGCGTATTCCTTCAGCGTTTGTCGATCGGTGGCGAGGTACACTGTGCTGTAGGAGCCTTCACCGAGTACTCGCCCAAACGAGAAATCTCGCACCCCTTTCTTTATCTGTCGCATAACCGTACGACCAGTGCTGTCCACCTCGCGACGTAGACTTATAGCTGCTCCTCGGTCTTTCCAGTCCTCGCTGGACACGTGCGGTGGTATCGAGTCTGTTGATGCGCCGAAGGAGATGACACTGTTGTAAGGCATACATTGATTTTCTGAGCCTCGCGAACTGTTTTGTAACGATGCGGAATTCGTGGTTTCGTTTTGGGCTCGTTCAGCTTGGGGTGATGGCCGAAAGCGACCATCCTTCGTCAGAAGATGGTGTGGCGGTGAGCCTGAGATGGCTGTAGAACAGGGCAGAAGAGAATCAAGCTTTGCGTTATCAAAAATTCGTCCTTGCTGTACCGCATCGGCATCATGTTGAGAAACAGAGAGTGGTGCAGCGAGAGTATGCGTCGTAGCCTCGCGAAACGCGGCAGTCGAGCTGGTAAGTGTACTGTCCGCGGTATCGTCGGGATTAGCTATGCGTAATCCGCCAAGAGCTTGAGAAAGACTCAAGTCCCCATTCATTTTGGTTTAATCCAGAGACCTAAATTGGTCCTGGGAACAGATTCAAAATTTGGCCATTGACAAGTTAAGAGGGATTTTGGTGGCCGTCCCCATTTCGAATTTTGGGTGGCGGAACCAAGTGCCGACCAGCGATTGCCTTACCTAATGACGCACATATACCACGCGTTCTGCCGTGCAACCAGACGATCACAATATGAATCGTCCTTCGGTCATTATACCTTGCCTTGCGCCAGTCTCATCTTCAGTCCGATGGCTTGGTTGCGAGAAAATAACCATATGTTACTGGACCTTGTCCTCGAGCTGATTTGTCTTGGCTATTACAGAAGATGCCTGACTGCGACATGTGTGCTGTTTTTCGCCATTTCAATGCCCACACAGCCTAGATCAGTTATTTATGGGAAACTGAACCGCCCTCTGCCTGAAAGCATAGTGGAACTGAGTAATCGTCGGCACAAAAAAGTTATCATGAAAAAAAAGAAAAAAAAAGAAAAAAAAAGACTCATTCTAAATTGCTAAAAATACGTAGCGCATTGATTGTAGGTGGCTCAGCTGCTCACGTTATAAGTTCGCTATTTGTTCATGACTATACAGGAGGCGGTTGTGATGGTCACGAGTCTAAAACCATTGCAGCATCCACAGACGAGTCGATAAATTCGTCGCCTCTAGAGGCCAGCAACGCCAGTTCCAGGCCCTCAAATACAGGAGGCGAAGATTGTAGATTTTTTAGCGCCCCTTCAGCTGTCGAACTGACCAGTCTGCCGTGACGCAGATTTTCGGCAAAAAGAAAGTAGCCGTTCGACGCTTCAATTAGATATGATTGAAGACCCTTGCTTTCCAAACATATGCGGACTCCTGCAAGTCCAAAATTGTTTTCAATGAATCGCGCCCAGCCTCGTGCAGCGGCCTGAATATGCTCGTCACCACTAATACTTCTCCAGCCAATGCCAAGGTGGACAGTGAAGTTGTCGATGACTAATGCGTCATGGCAAATTGCACTTGAGATATCTCCTGGTGCAGACTTGGGTGCTGGCTCGTGTAGTGTGCTACAAAGAGGTGCTTTTTGAGTAGGTTGGTCCAGTCGTTGTGATTTGTGACTGCGTAGTTCGGGTCGATCTATTTGAACTTCTTGCTTGGCTTTCTGAATTACGTTTGAGCTTAGGTGCATGAGGCTATCAGTTTGGTTGCTGGCACCGGGGACGTGACTGTTCGCAGATCGGATCAACGCCATGCCGACCCCATTAGCCCAGTCTTCCGGAGAGTCGACGGTGAGCGTGGAATTTGGATCTGGCTCAAGGTTGATTGATGCCTCGTCAAGAGATCTTTTTCTACCTGACCCTCGCACGGGACTAGGCAGCATTGGTGTTTCGGTCGTAACCTTATGGTTCATATGGATAGAATGATAACGCTCAAAAGTTCCTGCGAAAAACTGAGTTTGGTGATAAAACCATCAATATAGGAGATGCGGTAGCGTATTGACGAGAGAAATGTATCATTCTGGCAAGCAAACTTGTTCCAGTTCAAACTGTTACTTATCAATGTTATTAGTCGACGTGTTCACAAACCGCTTATTTCATAAAAGTTGAAGTCTCGCAGAATGTGAATGGAGTTTGTGGGGCAAGGAAACGAGTTTGTTTGACCCTATTGAGGCCATTCCAGGAATATGGACAAATCTGGATCGAATTAAGGAACAAAGACAAATGTAATCAGGCGATCACTGCGGGAATGGGGGAATGCAGGCAATCGGTGATAATGAGTCTAGATGACTGTTTAACTTACGCAAGTTAAGCTATCCCTTTGGTGCGCACAAGGCTACACTTATATACTCCCCGCTTTTATTCTATATCTAATTAGTTAAAAGTAAGTAATCTTAAAGTATTTATTTATTAAGCTTTTTTTATAATTAAAAAAATATAATACTTAGTAGCTAAGGACTTTTTTAATTATATTAATTTAGATATATATATATTTTAATTAAATAATAAAGTGGGTTAGTACTTAAATGTAGCCTTCTGCGCACTAAAGGGATAAAACGGGAGGTTCGTCCCGGCTTAGCAGCACGTTAACCCCTGCTAAAAGGTGATTGGTTATAAAGTAAAGCATAACGGTTCTAGAGCACATTTATAATATAGCTGCTACTAGGCGATGTTTCATTTAATAGATGTCCTTTCTAACCCTAATAAAGTCTATAACTCCTTATAAAAACAAAAAGTTTTTAAAATTATGAATTATACTTAAGAAAGAAATAAGGTACTATATACCTATATATTATATCTATTAGAATTACCCCCTTATAGGAGAACCTTAGCGCAGCCTAAGCGGATTAATAGGAGTAAGAGTAGCGCTTCTATTAGGTATATTATTATAAATATAAAGCTATACTTAAGGGGAAAAGTAAGCTAATAATACTATTACTTTTTCTACCTTTTTTAACCTTTTAAGCTAGCTTAAAACCTTTATAAATAAACTAAATAAAACCCTTTTTTATTACTTTTTTTATTATATATAATATTAACTAAACTAATACTAATTAGTAGTTATAAAACTATAGATTTATAAGGTTATTTAAAGAGATAGCTTTTAAAAGATCTTTTATAAGGTTAAGTTTTATTATTATATTATAAGTAAGGAATTTTTATACTTTTTAAAAGACTTTTTAAGGTTAGGTTTTACTTATATAACTATTTTTTATTAATAAAAGAAAAGGACTCTTTTTATAATAATAACTTTTATAAACTTAAATACTACTATTAATTATTATATAAAAAACCTTTATTTTTATTATTTATTATAATAAAAACCTTTAATTTCTTATCTTTTAGCTTTTAAAGTAAAAAACTAAGTTTTTCCTTTAATTAAGCTAGTTAATAAATATAATACTATAATATAATTATAAAAGAAAAACTCTTTTTAAAAGATATTATAAAAGTAAGACTAAAAAAACCTTAATTTTAGCTTAATAATAAGATTAAAATATTTATATTTTAATACTATACTTAGTATTATTAAAAGCTTTTATAATATAATTTTACTTAACTAAAAATATACTTAAAATAACTTAGCTAACCTTTATATTACTTCTTTTATTAAGCTTAATAATATATTTATATACTATATTTAGCTATATTATAATAAGAACTAAAGCCTTAAATAGATAATTTATAACTTTTAAAAGGATTTTAAAGACTAAAAATTCTTTAACTTTAAAAAAATTAAGGCTTTAATTTTAAAAGCTTTAAAAAATATTTTTTAAAATTAAGGAGTTAAGCTTAATAAAGATATATAAGCTAAGGTTATTAAGTCCCTTTTTAAATTAAAAAAGCTTATTAATAAGAAAATTAACTAAAGATTCTTTAACTTATTATTTTTCTTTATATAAAGTATATAAAATCCCTTTTTAAAAAAGTAAAGTATATAAAACCCTTTTATTAGCTTATAAAATATATAAAAACCTTATATAGCTATATAATATATATAAGAGCTCCTTTTTTATACTTTATAAGCTAAAAAAGTCCTTTTAGCTTTCCTTTTATTAAAAAAAAGCTTTTAAAAACTTCTTAAACTATAAAGTTAGATATATTATTTTAAATAACCTAAAGAATAGCTAAAACTTATTAAAAGCTAGTAAAGTTAATACTTTAATAGCTAATAAAAAAAATAAAACTTATAAGGAAACTTATAAATACTTACTTTTAATAACCTTATAAATAAGTAAATCTATTAAATTTTAAAAGATCTTACTAAAAGATATATTAAGAAAAATAAATATAATAATAAAATATATAACTTTTTTACCTTAAAGATTAATATCTTTATTAATATATATATAAAAAGTAATATTTTATAAAAGGTTTAACCTTAAGCTTTCTTAATAATATTTATAAAAAATACCTTTACCTTTTACTTTAATATACTTTTAAATAGATTTTTATTATTTTATAAGCTTATAACTTATATAAAAAATTACTTTAAAATAAAAAGTAATTAGTAATTTTATTAAATTAAATTAAATAAACTTACTTTTAGTAAAATTATTATTAATAACCTTAATAAAATTAAATGATAATACCTTAAGCTTTTTATTATTAAATTTAAGAAAATTTATTATAGCCTTTTTTTAGTAAATATAGTTAATATAAAGCTTTAAAGTTAGCTAATTATAGCTATTAATAGTATTTTTAAGTATAAATTAGTAATTTTTCTTTATATATTAACCTTTAAAAAAGTATTTAAAGACCTTAAAAAGTACTTAAAAGTTAATAAAACTATTAACCTATAGTAATAAATTATAGAAATAGGTAATTTAAGTAACTATAATAAGGCTTACTTTATAAACTACTATTATAGCTAAGTAAATAAATTCTATTTTCTTATATAAAAGTAAGGAAAGTTATATTTTCTTTATAAATACTTTATTTATAATAAATAAGGCTACTAATTAACTAACTACCTTAAGTATAAATAGTAAAAGGTAAAAAAGAAGTAGTAAAAGAGTAAAAACTATAAAATACTATTTATAAAAGGCAGCTATAATACTTTTTTATAAGCTTTTAAAGGTATTTTAAAGAAATATAGTAATAAAGAACTAAAAAAAGATAATAAAGGAGACTACTTAGCTTAATAAGCTATTAATACCTTTTTTATTATAAAAGAAAAGTAATAAAACCTTTTAAAGCTAACCTTTATATAATTTTTTACTATAACCCTTATTATAAATATAAAGCTAGCTCTAAAGCTACTAATATATATACTATAAACCCTAATTTTTAAAAGATTTTAACTTTTAAAGATGCTTAAAAATAACACTTTTAAATATACTTTATTAAAAGATAACCCTTATAACTATACTAATAACTTTAACCCTTAGTACTTTATATTAAAAGAAAAATATAATAATAAGGTATTTTAAGGAATTATATTTAATATTAATACTATAGGCATTTTAACTATTAGTCTTAACTAAGTAAAGGCACTAATAAAGTTAATATCTTATTTAAAAATTAAAGCTATAAATTAATATATTATTAACTTTAATATAGAATTAGTAAAATCCTTAGATATTCTTTAAGTACTAATAGTCTTTAGTATAATTAATTTTTATATTTTTAGCTTATTAATACTATTTCTATATTATATTATAGATATAAATAGAATAAAAGGAAAGCTTAATAATATTAAAAATATATTAATTTAAAGATTAATAAAAGTCTTAATTATCTATAAATAAGGATATTCTTAGTAGACTTTATAAGCTAATAAAGCTAAGGTTTTTTACCTTTTAAAATAAGAAATCTATTAGCTTTATAACTATTTTAGTTACTCTTTTATTATATAATTAAGCTAGCTACTATAATAAGCTAATAAAGATATAACTATAAGAATTATTAAAAAGCTAACCTATAAATACTATTAATATTAACTTTATAGTAAATCCCTTAATAGGTTTAAATTTATGTTAGGTGGCGAATTAGTAGCTAGGTAAAGGCAATATAGCATTTAGTATATTAACTAAAGCTTGCCTTTTTTAAGTCTTTTTATATATATATCTAAGGTTTTTATATACTAAATAGGTAACTAAGCGTAGGCGCCTAAGCGGCGCACCTTATAAGGTGTGCACACCTTATAATTGCCCCCCCTTCTAAGCTAATGTCCTTAATAGCTAATGTATTACTTATTATTATTCTATAATATATATTCTACTTATATTATTATTATTATAGCGCTTTAACTACTATAGTAGGTCTAATATTACCCCTGCTTCCTTATATAATTCTTAGTAAGTCCCTAGCTATTTATACCTTAATTTATTTATAATAAAAGAAAGAAAAATAAATAATCCTAAATTACTAATTATATTATACTATTATATATTCTCTTTCTTTTTACTATATTTACTCCTTTACTTTCTTTACTCTTCTATATTTATATATATATATATATATATTTCTTAATAATATTATTATAATATATTAGCTTTTTACTACTAATCTACTATTATATCTTTCTTAGTTATTTAGCTTTATATTTATATATACCTATACTATATATATATATAGGCAAAAGAGTTTTAAAAAAAACCCTCTCTTTTATATTGTATTGTATTGTTGTATACGCTAGCCGACCTTAGCAAATTTATGCTTAGCCATATCTAGAACCTCTGCTTTCTTATTTCCTAATTAGCTAGGAAACCTTATTAGGTTACTAATTTAGTAATTGCTTACTAATTAGTAGTTGCCTAATAGGATGAAAACCTAGCTAATTTTACACATAGTTTAACTGCTTATAGACCCATTCTCAACCATAGCTGACTGGTACATATTGTATTTACCCTATATCTTCCTTATGTAATCCCTTTATGCCCTGCTTAACAACCTTCTAATTAATTAACCCTAACCCTAGCATATTACGGCTGCAACCGGCTATGTAACCCAATAGCTAGGGGGTAATTTGCCCATTTATAGCGCAGTAGTGGCTAATCCGCGTTGCTTAGTAAGCAAGGATAATAGGGGGCCTAACCCCACTTTTCCTGCTTACTAAGCACTAATTAGCTAATACAGCCCCCACTATATTAGCTAATTAGAGTCCGGACTTTATTAAGCCTATATTTAAGCCAGACCTTCCTAGAGCCACTTAAATATAGGAAAAATCCGTGCCCTATGCAGGAATTAAACCTATAACCTCCCCACTTTTCTTGCTTATGTAAGAAAAGTGTTTAGGTTTTCCACGACGCTCGACCACTGCGCCACGGGGTCTCTCTTTTATATTAAACTTATACTATTTATTTATATATTCCTTAATAAACTATTTATTTATAGGAAACTTTAAGTTTTTAGTTATTATTAGTAGTGTAATAAGTGTAATAATATATATTTTAAAGTAAGTATTTATAACTAAGTTATTAGTCTATTACTAATATTTTAATAGATTCTTATTATAATATAAGGCAATTAAAATAACCTTCTACTAATATATAATTAGCTTTATACTATAGTAAATACTTAGTATAATAGTAGTAATAGTAATAGTAATAGTAATAATAATAATAATAATAATTCTAATTATTATATTTTTTCTAAAAAGATACACTACTATATTGCCTATCTTTCTCTTATTTTTTTATATAGCTTTAACTACACTAACTAAGCGTATTAGTTATTATATAGTCTTACTAGTACTAAAAAAACTATATATATATAGCCTTCTTACTCTTTTTTTTTTAGTTATTTACTAATATTTTAGGATACTAAAATTGCCTTTAAGTAATACACTTAAGCTTACTAATAGATATAGCTAGCCTTTTTTCCTCTCTTTTTTAATAATATAATATATATCTTATTATATCTTATATATATCTTTACTAATATTATAGTAAGCAATCTTTAACTAAAAGTTTAATAAGTAAAAGGCTATATAAGCTTTATATCTTTATTTTAGTAAGTTAAAATATATTATTTAAGTAGTAACTATTTACTAAGTAGTTAAAGGGTTTATTTAAGTAATTAGGTTAAATAAAAATATAGGTGTTTTTATTCTAAGATAGAAGTCTAATAAGGCTTCTACTTTTAATAATATAATAGAGTCTTTTTTATTATACTACCTTAAATTTAGTGTAGTCTTAGTGTTTTTCTTATTTTCTCTTTTTTTTAATATTTATAAAAGTAATAGTTTATTAACTTTTTTACTTATACTTTAATATAATATTACTTAGTCTTTACTTTCTTTTTTTTATATATTAATATAAGTTAAGGTGTATATATATCTTTCTTAGCAGTCTATTAATTATATTTACTAAGCTAACCCTTTTATTTTATTAAGTAGTAGGTTTCCTTATTAATTATCTTCTTATCTTATATTTCTTTTACTTTATACTTATTCTTTTCTTCTTTTTTTAAGTTAGAAATTACTAATTTATTATTACTATTTTTATAGTTTTTTTAAGGCTTTAATAAGTAGATATAGAATATATTATATAGCCTTTAGTACTTTTTTAGTAGTTTTGGCTAATATACTTATTTACTAATAGTATATAGTATTTAAAATAGTCTTAAATACCTAAGGTTTAGCTTCCTCTTTATCTGCTTTACCTTAATATTTTTTATAAATAATAGTACTATATCTCCCTTTTAAAATATTATTTATTAGTATTCTTTATTATAATAATTTGCCTATACTTTTATAGCTCTTTACTATATTTTTACTAGTTTATTTTAAACTTTATATAATTTCTTTATATATACTTTTACCTTTAAAATACCTTTCTTTAGTATATTATTCTTAATATTTAGGTAAAACTTTAAATAATACCTAAATAGTATATAGTTTAGTACTAGCTTTATTATTTAGTTTATAGTATTATTATAAATAAATTATACTTATAGTAGTAGTAAAGGCTATATTACTTAGTTTTTACTTATAAAGTATTATAAGTAATGTTTTAATACTTAGTTAGTATATTTTATTTAACTATTAGTTTATAAATAAAATACTATTAAAAGCCTCCTTTTTATTTATAAGTAATAATAAAGATTAAACCTTTTGCAAATTCGCCCGCACCACAATAGCGCTGCGGAATTAACTCTAAACCGCTTAAAAAGTTAATAAAACGTTTTATTAAGCCTATTTACCCCTCTTCTTAATACTATATTAGTCTTAAAGTATAGGTGTAGTAAGTAGTGTAATACTAATAGATATTAATACTAAAAATTATAGCCTTTTATAGAGTTACTACTACTTAAATATAAGGGCTAATAATAATAATAATATAACTGCCTTATAAGTTAATTCTAAGCTTATTATAAAAGGAAAAACTTTCGCGAATTCGCCTACACTACAACAGCGCTATAAAATTAACTCTAATCCGCTTAAAAAGTTAATAAAAAGATTTACCTTACCTATTTACCCCTCTTCTTAATAGTGTATTAAGCCTAAAGTATAAAAGTAGTAAGTAATATAATAAATATTATTATAAATAGTAGAAATTATAGCCTCTCTTAGAGTTACTATAACTTTCTTACTAATTTAGGTAGGATTATATTTAGTAACTAAGTTAATTCTATACTTAATATAATATAAGACTAAGTATTAGTATACTTATAACTAAAATATAATAAAATTATTAAGTTAGTGCTATCTTTTTTACTAAAAAAGCTTTAAAATATTATTTTATATATTATTAATATAAAGACTATATAGGCTTAATAAGAGGCTATAACTTACTTTTACTTAATATTAAGAGACTTAATAATAACCTTTATTCTTAAGGTAATAGTTAAAAAGGTAGTTAAAAAGGCACTTTAACCTAAAACTATAATAAAAATATTATAAGTAAGAGTTATAGCTAATAGCTTACTTATTTATCTCTTTATTATAATAGCTTAACCCTTTACTCTTATAGTAGTCCCTTTATATATTTACTATAAAATTATTATAAAAGAATAAGGTATTAGTAATATAACTAAAAGCTATAGCTTAAAAAAGATTATTAATACTATTAATAAAGCTATAAAAAAGAATACTATAGTAGTAATATACTATCTTTATAATAAAGATATAATAATTACTTTTAAAAAAATAGCTAAAACTTATATAAAAGATATTACTTAAGTTTAAACTATATTTAAGCTAAAAGTAATATTAAACTACTAAGTATTTAATATTATTATTAAAGGCTTTTTTATTTACTATACTTAAAATATTATAAAAGAAACTATTATAAGTAATTTAGCTAATACTAATAAATATATAATAGTAAGGGTAGTAGCGTAGAAATTATATAAGACCTTTATATAAACGCCCTTAATTATAGGCATTAATAATATTAATATAGCTAATAGACTATATTATAGTAGAATTATATATAAAGTAGAAATATTTAAAGCTAAATCCTATAATAAAGCCTTTTACCTTTATTAATACTACTAATACTTTAAATATAGCTATATAATAGTATATTATATATTAGCCTTATATTATAGCTACTATATAGCTACTTATTATAATAATAAAAGCAACTACTTAGCCCTTATAAAAGTAATATAAAAACGCTATATAAACTACTTAAGTCCTTACTTAGTATAGTTAAAGAGTTATAAAACTACTAATAAGTAATAGGCTAAAGCCTATATTATATACTTAAACTAGCTTAATACCTTTACTACTTTAGCTAAACTAAATACTAAGGAATAAACTAAAGTAATAAAAGGTAAAAGAAGATTAGCTAGCTTTATACTTTTTTATAAAATATTACTATAGAAATGTATTAGCTACTTATAAAGTAGCTACTTAATAATAACTAATAAAGACTCTATTATTATACTACCCCCCTTTTATTTAAGAAAAGCTATTAAGGCTTTTTTATAAAACTATAGTATTTTTAAGGCAAAGGTGCTATTAATAGAAACTAACACCCCCTTTAATTAATAAATATAACTATATAAGTTATATACTAAAATATATAAAAGAAAACCTACTTAATTTATATAGCCCTTAAAGCTTAGCTTAAAACTAATATAGTTATACTTTAAAAATTTAGTAAAAGTAATAAACTACCCTTTAATTTAAGTTTTAGACTTTATTAGCTAGTAGCTTAAAGTAACTATATAGCTATATATATTTACTACTATTATAATTTTAGGTTATAAATAATATAGATAAGCACTAATTAGTATATAATTATATTATAGAATACTAATATATACTTAATCTACTCCCTTAATTATAAATAAAACTAAATATCCCCTTTTTATATACTTTTAAAGGAACTTATATAGCTTTATAGTATCTTTATTAAGGACTTTAACTAATACTATTTACTATAAAACTACTATAAATATATATTATTAAAAAGTAAAATACTACTTATAATTATAAAGTAATAGTAGCTTAAACTTACTATACTTTAAAAGAAAATAATATAAAAAACTTAAAGTAAAAGAGATAATATTATTAATTATATATAGGTATTTATAAATATAGTGTTATAGTTTCTAAAAGAGTATAACCTTATTAGTTTTAACTATATACTATAGCTTATTTATATTAATATTAAAAACACTAACCCTTTACTTATAAAATACTAATTTAAATAGTATTATATAAATAAAGACTTTATATTTACTAAGGTAGTATATTAGCTTTACCTTAATAACTTTCTTTCCTCCTTAGTATATATAAGTTATATAGATATATTTATTAAATAGCTTATAGTAGAACTTAATATTATTATTATAATTATAATATTAAAAGGGCCTTATATTAGTCTTTATATATAACTATAGTAAAACCCTAGGATATAAAAGGTAGTTTAAAATACCTATAAAGCTTAGAGATAATAGCACTACTAATATACCTTAGTAAATTAGAAGGCTATATTTAAAGTAATAGTATGCTAAGACTATATTATATATAATAAGTAATATAGCTTTTAGTAAAAGGTAGTAGTAAAGGTAATAGTAAGTAAAGGAAGCCTTTAAAAGCTTAAATAATAAGCTAAACTAAGAAGTAAACTATTATTAAAAACCTAGTAAGTCCTACTCTTATATTAAGGTATAAGTAAATTCTAAATATTATAATACACCTACTAAAGCAAAGCTAAAGCTTTTTTTAATTAGTTTTTCCTAATATTTATAGTAAAAATAAATAACCTTTTAAATAACCTTAGTACCTACCTTAAGTTTATAGTATTCTTTATTAAGAATAAATTTATAATAAATAAGATCTATAATATCCTTAAATAGCTATTAAACTAAAAAGCACTTAAGCTTAATAAGCTTTTAGCTAAGTTTTTAAAAGTATATAGTAAACCTTTAGCCTATGCTTTAGCTACCTTTTTTAATATATACTATTAAGCTAAATACTACTTAAAACTATTCTAAAAAGCTAAGGTAGTTATTTTATATAAGCTTAAAAAGACCCTTTTAAAAATATAATATATAAAAGTATAGTGTTTTATTTCTCTCTTAAGTATAATAGGTAAAATCCTTAAAGTAGTAGTAGTAGTATAAATTACTTATATATTTAAAGAGAGAGGTACCTTTCTTAATCTTTAAATAAGTAATAAAGTAAACTACTTTACTAAGGTAGCCCTTAGTATTTTAGTAAAAGCTATAAAAATAGTATAATATTATAGTAAAACTATATTACTCTTTTAACTAAATATCTCTATAGCCTTTAATATAGTCTACTATAAATAACTAATATATATAATACTTACTACTAAACTATTTATATAAATAGTATAGTAAGCTTAAGCCTTTACTAATAAATAAGAAGCTTACTTAATATTTAAGAATAAAATAATTACTACTTAACCTATACTTATAAGGGTTTTATAAGAGTCCCTTATATTTCTAATACTATTTCTATTATATATTATACCTTTATATAAAAAACTTAAAATAATTTACTTTACCTTAGTCTTTAGATTCTTAAATAATATAAATATCCTAATATATAAATATATAATAAAAGAGATATAAAAACGCCTTAAAACTATATAAAAGGTTTACTAAGAATAGTCTTAAAAATCTAGCCTTTAATTCTATCCTTAAAAAAGTAAACTTATTTATTTTACTAAGAAAAGATAACTAAATATAATATAGATTTAGCTTAAAAACGCTATAATTTAGCTAGTATAAGCTATATACTTCTTAGAAGTTTAAATATACTATAAACTATAGTAAAAGGTATATTAAAAATAGTTTATAAAAAAGCTTATATACTAATAGCTAGCCCTTACTATATTTATAGTATTTATATAAGAGTGCCTACTATAGAAATTAAAACTCCTATATATATAGGTTATATAAAGCCTTATTATATATAGTATAGGCATATACTATACCCTTACTAAATAAGGTAGTATAGCTAAAGAAATTATAAAAGTATTTATTATAAAATAAACTAAGTGCTTATAAGTAGTATTAAGCACTTATAAGGTAATACTATAGACTTTACTTAAAACTAAAATAGTAGTACTATCTTTTAATCTTTACTTTAACTACTAAGTTTAATAATACTATAAATATATTAAGTTAAATAATATAATAATAAGAATTTATACTATATATACTATAGTTATAATATACCTCTACTACTAAGCAACTTATTAAAGGCAAATATAGGTTATAAACTATAAGCTATTTTTAAACTACTCTTCCCTTAACCCTAAAGCTTTAAGCTTAAGCTAAAAACTAAAAAAAAAATAAAAAGATAGGTAGTATAAGAATAAAACTAAGGCCTTTACTTATAATTTATACTAAAATTAATATATAGCTAAATAGAACCTTAACTTCTATTTTAAGGTAAAAATTATCTATTTTTACTATTACCTTATTAAGTTTAAATTAATAGCCCTTATTTAAATATATATAAAAAAGATTAGCTTTAATTACTTTTTTTATAACTATTATATTTTTAAAGTAAAATTACTAATATATTACTATTAAAGTAAAAAGGAGGACTACTAATATTTAATTATATAATGCCTAAAATATAACTATCTTTAACTAATAAGCGCTAATATAAGACTAATATAAAACTAAAGGAATATCTATATAGCTCTTAACTTACCTAAATTAGCAAAATACCTTACCTAATAAATACTTAATATTAGCTAACTCTCTTAATACTACTTAGCCCTTATACTTTAAAAAAAATAAAAGGTTAATTATATAAAGGAGAATAAGGCTTATAATAAAACTAATAAGGAGATAAAGAGGGTGTAAGTAAAATAAAGCTTATATAACCTATTATATAAAGACTAATAATTATAAATAAATATAAAAGGGTAGTAAAGGGGGGCTATATTAGCACTAAGCTATAGCTACTTAATTTATTTATTTATAAAAATTATAAAGTAAAAAGGAAAATAGCTACTAAAAAAACTTTAAGAGTCTTAAAGGCAGCTTTAAAGGCACTCTTAAGCCTTACTATAGCCTTAAAAGGCTCCCTTCCCTCCTTTTAAACCCCCCCTCTCTTTACCTATTCTACCTTTATTTTTTATCCCCTTCTCTCTCTTCTTATTAGTTTTAATTAAGTTCCCCCCTATAGCTACTATAGCTATTATTACTAATAAGGTATTAGTTTACTCTATAGCTATAGCTAAATATTCTATATAGCTTAGTATATCTTACTTAAAGCCCTTAAAGACTACTTTAATAGTAATAAGGGTTTAAGCTAAGCTTAGCTTAATATTAACTAAGCGCTAAGTAATCCCTTAAACCTTTTAATATACTTTAAACTATAATATATTAGCTAAGTAAAGATTAATATAAAACTAAACTAAACTTATATTAAATAAGGACTCTAAATTATTCTTATTTTTATTATTATAAGTTACTTAAAAGTTAAGGAGAGCTTATACCTTTACTTAATAAAAGGTATATATAAGTAAAAGCTGCTTTAATTAGGGACTATATTAAATTTAAAGTAAACTAAAATAACTTACTTTATTATAAAAACACCCTACTATATAGCACTTAAAATAAAAACTATTAGTACTTAAATAATTAGTAACTATAATAAACTTAAAAGAGACCTAAAAAAGAGCTTACCTTTTTAATTATAGTAACTTTTTCTTAGATTTTTTATCTATATAATATAAGAATTATAAGGCTATTGCTACTAAGGGCTTTAAAAGGGTTAGTACTAAAACTAAGCTAAACTTTAGGATAACTTACTAAGCTATAATTAGTTTATTAAAGTATAGTTTTCTTTTAAAATTATTAGTAAAACTAAAAACTTAAACTAAGCTTATATTAAAAACTAAAAGGAAAAGGAAAGGGTACTTACTAATTTAAGCTTTTATTATAAAGAAAAAAAGAAAAAAAAGATCCTTAAACCTAAGAGAGGGGGGCCTTACTTATAAAAAAAGTCCTAACCTTTTAAATTACTTATTAATAAGCTAATCTTAATTAAAAAATTAAAAAGTAAAAATATAAAAGTATAGTAGCACTAATAAACTCCCGCTCTAAACCTAGCTTAAACCCTTAGTTTATTTATACTAAATTAGTAATTATACTTTAAATTAATAACTATATTTCTAATTAAGTAAGTCTAATAATATATAATCTAATATAGAATTACTATATAATATATCCTAAAAGTGTTAAATAAGTAATTAATATAGACTTCTACTAGCTTTAGACTAAACTATACTTAGATATTCTTAATATATATTTAAACTACATATTTCTAACGTATAAATTATATATACCTACTATATTATTATTCTCTTAGCCCTTTTAGTAACTATAGCTACTAACTTAACTAGTAGTATACTATACTTTATACACTAAAACTACTAAGGCCCTACTATAGGGCCTTAATAATAGATAAATATATAGTAGTATATAGGTTTTCCTCCCTACCTTAGGGTTTTTCCTATATAACTAAATAAGCTAAGGTACTAGAAAATAGCTCCTAGAGCTATCTAGTGTAATTTAATAATAATAAGCTTATTATAAGTTAGGATAAGGCATTAGTATACTTATATAAGAATTATAATAAGATTATTAAGCTATTTAATATAGGCTTACTAAAAGGGATTTAGGACTTTTACCTCTTCTACTTAAATATAGAAATAATATATACTTACTATAGTATTATTAATACCTTTAAACTAGTTATAATAAAAAACCTTAAGGAAACTATTAAAAAGGCTATTAAAAAGGCAATTTAGCTTAGAATTAACTTAAAAACCTCTTAGGCTTTTATTATAGCTTATAGAATAACTACTGCTATTAATATAGCCTCTTTTAGCTAAGGATCTATCTATTAATTAGTTACTTTAGTAGTGCTACCTTAGATATACTATAAAGTCCTTATTAAAAGGCCCTTTATTAGTAAGCTTTTTAAGATTAAATCCTTAAAAGATATTATTACTACTATTAATATAGCTATTAGTACTAAATATACTATAGCTATAAGGCACCTTTATAATAAGAATACTATTATAATATTTAAAGACTTAGTTAAACCTTACTTAATAAGTAAGGATTAGGTTTAATATATATTTAAACTAAATATAACCCTTTAATATTAAGTATTTAGTATAATTATTAAGGGATTCCCTAACTACCTTTACTAAAACTAATTAAAAAAAGATATTATAAAAGCCCTTACTATTACTAATAGCTTTAGAATAGTTAAGATTATAACTTAGAAACTATATAGTACTTTTAATAAAGCTCTTTTTATTATAAGCGTTAATAAAGTAAATATAGCTAACTATTTATATTAAGTTAAAGTAATTTTTAAAGCTAAGATATTTAATACTAAACTATATAATAATACTATTTACCTTAAATAGTATTATAAATATTATAAATTTAGCTATATTATAGTATATTATAAAGCTACCCTAAGTTATAGCTATTATATAGCTAGTTAGTATAAGAAAAGAGAATAATTATATTTAGCTCTTATAAGTAATACTTATAAATATTACTTTAACTACTTTAGTAAGTACTTAGCTTAATTTTAACTTTATACTATAGTAAATAAGTAATAAATATAAGCTAAGGTAGCCTATTTAGTAAAGCTATATACTTTTACTATTTTAAATAATATAAAATAAAAAGGCTAAACTAAAGTTAAAAGCTATAGCTATTATAAAAGAGTAAGTAGCTTTATAGCTTATAAAAAGTTACCTTAAAAATAAGTTAAGTGCTTTAAAAGGAGTAGAAACTAAACTATTAAGGTATAACTTACTTTATTAGCTTTAGTAATTTAGTAATATAATATAATAAATAACTATCTAAGCCTTTAATCTATCCCTACTAAAGAGCTAGCTAAATATAATAGCTAATCTATTACCCTCTTATAATAGAGATATTATATTAGAATATATAAAAAAAGATATACCTAGTATATATAATACTAAATGCTTAGCTTAAGACTAATATAGTAGTAATATAAAAACTATATAATCCTAATTAATTACCCCTTATCTTAAGCTTAGGCTACTACTAACTTACTATATATAAAGGTAGAATAGCTATATATATATATATTAGAAATATAGCCTTAAATTATAGATAACTTAGTATAAAATAGATTAATACTCTATTACCTTATAAAATATAAAAATCTACTTTATATACTCCCCTAACTTTAAATATAACTAAACTATACTCTTATATAAACTTATATTAGCCCCTTTAAGGGATTAAACTATACTTATTAGGGACTTTAACTAATATTACTTACTATAGAATAAGCATAAACACACCTCCCTAGGCTGTAACGCCCTTCTAACACTTACGACTTAGTAGCGACTTAGGCTTGTCACCCCTTAGGGCGAGATAACCTAGCGAACCTAAGGCCGACGGAGCAGCACAACTCACCAATCCAAAGTCATAGGGAAACTAGCTTAGCAACAACTCGCCCTCACTGCGGTCTTAGCGTTAACGTAGAGGTGCTCTATATAGAATATAAGGATCCTTTATATATAGGTTATTTAAAGCTTAGTTATATATAGTATAAAAATATACTATACCTTAATAGGCTATAGAGAGGTTGCTAAGGGTATAGCTAAAAAGTTTAAAAAAGAGTAACTTTACTATCTTTAAGTTATTATAAGTACTTATAAAGCTATACCTTAAGCTTTAATAGAAACTAAAGTAGCTATACTATTTATTAATCTTTACTTTAACTTTTAAATATAATACTTTTATAAGTAAATTAAAGTAAATAGTATAGTAAAGAAAATCTAAAGCGCTTATATAGTAATTATAACTTAGCTTTAATAAAGATATTATTAACACACTTATTAAGGCCTTAAACTAGCTCCTTTTATACTCTTTTAATACTACTCTTTTCTATACCTTAATAGACTTAACTCTATTAAGAAGCTAAAATAAAAATAAATAAATAAATAGTATTAAAAAAGAGCTATAGTATATATATATTAGCTTTACTATACTTTTATAGCAGCTAAGTAAAACCTTAACTTTAAAACTATATAAAAGCTTATATATTTATATAAGCCCTTTAATAAGTATAAGTTATTTATTTTAATATAAATATATATAAAAAAGATTAAGCTTAAATCCTTCCTTTATAACTAATATATTCTTAATATAAACTTACCTATTTACTATTATTAGCTTAACTTTAAAGACTATTACTATATTATTTTAAAATATTTAAAATATAATTATTTATAACTATTTAAGCTTAAGGCGCTACCTTTTTAAAATTATAAAGATATTTAAGTTACTTTTAATATATCTGAATTTATAAGCTTTTTTAGTAAGTAAATACTAAAGACTAATTATATCTTTTATTTTATATTAGCTATCTATCTTAAAGAGAAATAGAAGTATAAAGTAAATAAAGTAGTAAGAACTAAATAAAACTAATATAAAACTAAGCTAACCCTTAGCTAAAATATACCTTAATTAAGCTAAAGTAGCTTTATTATTATACTATTATTAAATGCTTTATAAATATAAGGGAATAGCACCTTAAGCCTATAGTAAGGCATATAAAGGGCCTTAGCTATAATTATAGATTATAGTTACTATTATTATTTATAATTACTATTATTTATTATACTACTACTTATAAAGGAAAGAAAAAAATAAAAATAAAGAGAGTATTTAAGATAAACCTATATTAGCCCTTAGCTAATCCTATCCTTTTTAAGTCTTTTATAGTTATTTAAAGGGGTAGGCCTTATTAGCTACTTTTAAGGCTATTATAATTTACTTTAAAAACTCTAAGCACTCTTTTTTAAAATATATAGTTAAACTGCCCTTATTATTAGCCTAACCCTCCCTTATTCCCTTTTATTTAATTAGATTTTACACTACTTTTTATAAGCTATTATATCTCTTTTATATATATATTAGTACTTTAAAATTAAGAAGGGGCTAAGTTAAACTTATAAAGGTAAAGATAACGCCTTTAGTTGCCTTATTCTCTCTTACCTACTTCTCTTAAGCTATAAGTACTTTCTTAACCTTTACTTTATATAAAAAGAACCTTTTTAACTATAAATATAGTTAGGCTTTAAGTTAGCTTTAAGGGAAAATAACTTATAAAATAATAATTTTTACTTTATTTAGTATATTTATAGTAAAGTTTAGTAAGATTTATAATTAAGTTAGCTATAGTACTATATTAAAACTAACTTAAATCTACTTACTTTTTTAATTAAAATAATAGTTTATAATCTCTTTAAACTATATAAAATAGGGATAGTAAGGCTAAGTATAGATAGTGCCTTTAAAAAATATTAGCCTTATATTAATATAAACCTAATAAAGGGACTTATTAGCTTTAAAAAAAGGTTATCTTTATTTCTTTTACTAAGTATCTTTTAAGGGAAGGAGTTAATAGAAATTAACTAAAGCTATAGTAGTTTTACTAAAATAGTATTAACTAAGGGGTAATTTATAGATAAAAGGGATAATTAAAGAGAAAAGAGGAAAAAAAGAAGGCTAAAGACCTAAAGGGAAAGCCTTTATTTATATTTCTAGCTACCTACCCTTATATAACCCTACTACTAAACTTTATAGCTATTAACTAGCTGCTTTACTAATTTAAACTAAACTCTTTAACTTAAATAAAGGCTAAGTTAATACCTTATTAACTTTAATAAGACTTTAGATTCCTTTATATTACTATTAAACCTAACTTATTCCCTACTATTTAGTAGCTTACACTAACTAAAGATAAGTAGAATAAGTAAGCCTAAAAGACTAATTAATATAATCTAACTTATACTAACGCTAACTTAGGACCTTATTAGCTTTTATTAATTTCCTAAAATTACTATTAATTAGATATAGATCTTACTTATACTTAAACCTTTTTATTTTACCTTTTAGTAACTACTACTATACTTAGCTTAGTAAGTAGCACACCTTACTTTTATAGCTAAGACTACTTTAAGGCTTATATAAGCCTTAGTAAATATATAAATATATAGTATATAGGTTTTCCTCCCTATACTAAGGTTTTTTCTATATAGATTAGTAAGATAAGGTACTAGATAGCAGCTGCTACCAGCCGTCTAAGGTAATTTAATAAATAAATAAATAATAAAGATTACTTTAAAAGGCACTAATAAATACACTACCTTAGTTTAATATTATGCCTTTTATAGCGCTAAATTATAATTCTATTTTATAGTAGAAAATTTCTATAAGTTCTACTATATTAATATTTATAATAACTAATAAAAAAATAGTTTACTTAGTATATTAGTTTATAATTACTAATATTATATTAGTGTAGCTATTTTTACCTAATACTTCTAATAATTTAGTTATAAAGTTTATTAACACTTTTACTTATAGTTACTTAGGAATTAGTAAAGATTTTAGCTAGCTATATAAGTAATACCTTTATATAATAACCCTTTAGTATATATTATAACTAAATATATAATTTACTACTACTTACTTTATTACTAGCTAGTGTGTCAACCCTAAAACCCACACAACCCTCTAATACACTTAACTCTGCAATCCACAGAGGCTGCTATACTACTAGTAATAAACCTTAGAATCTATAGAGTTAAATATATAAAGGGCGTAGGAAATAATCTTAAAAGTAGAATTATTATATAATTAAATAGTTTATCTAGCTAAGAATAATAACTAAGACTTTTATTTTCTTATATAATGCTTTTCTTTCTTAAAATATAGTAAATAGCCTTCCCTAGCAATACTATAGGTTTTTTGCCTTTTTCTATAATAATAACTAGTAAAGTAATATACTTAATTTTAGTCTTAATTTATAGGTTTCTTTCTAATTAGATAATTTATTATATTTACTTTATAATAATAGTAAGCGTTTTTAATTTAAAAGCTTATATAATAGTAAGGTATATAAGAAAAAGGGAATATAATAAAGATCTTATTTTAATATTTTAATATTTTAAATAAGCGTAAAAATACACTATAGGGTGTAAAGAAAAGCTATAAAAAACACTCTCTACTTATACTTTTCCTTTTAATTAAATGGTTAGGCCTACCCTTGCTTAGTTACGACTGCATCCCGCGCTACGGCCACATCAGTCTCCCGACTAATTTGCCCTAACACACTAGTAGTATAATTTTCTTAAAAGCTTTATAGTTCTATTAATTCTAAAATAACTAACTAATAAATTATTATAATATAGCTATAAAAGCTTTTATTATAAAATAAGCTTTTATAAAACAACTACCTATTCTTTATATAATAAAAGGCTACTTATATTATATTACTATATCCTTACCTTTCCTCTTAAAATTACTATAGACTTACCTTTAGCTATTTTCTATAGGTTTAAGTCTTACTTTTAAGCTTTTAAAAGTATTTTAATAAAAGGCTTATAAATATCTACTAAATAAGGATTAAAAGACTTAATAAACTTATTATTAGAAATAAGGGGTTTACAGAGGCTTTTGCCCTCTGAATTACTAAGGTAGTGAGGCTTAGTAAGCTAGAAGCCAAAAGGGCTCTGCAGCGCTATAGCTAAAGCTATAGGCCTTATAACTAATATTAGAAGCTTAATACATAACTTTTAGTACTTAAAATACACTAAATTTTAGCTTATAGAAGGTAGTAGAATTTTCTTAGATTTTTATCTAATTATTTAATATTATAAGTAGTAGGCTTAGATTAGTAGTTTATATAGTTAGTAGGCAGCTAGTAAGGGGGAATGTTTTCTCCCTTATATACCCTTTAAGCCTATTAAAGGCCTAGCCCTATAAAAAGGGGCTTATAAGCTACTTTTTATTTTCTATAAAATTTATTTATATAAGAAAATAAAAAAATAAACTTATAGCTATATAAATAAGGTGCTAATATGCTTTCTAAATATTAACTTAGTAAAAATTAGTATATAACTTTAAAAATCAGAAAAATTAACTAATTATATAAAAAAATTCCTCTTATTTTAATAATAAAAATATTAGTTATAAAATCTTTTATAACCCCTTAGTTATTATATAAAACAGCTATAAAGTGCACCCTAAGGTAGCCTATTATATAGCCCTTAGGGTAAGTAGCTTAAATCTTTAAGCTAAATTTTAATTACTTACTTAGTTACTATAAAAATTAATTCTAAAGTCTTACTAAACCTAATAAACTATTAAGTTCTTAATTAAGTGTATACTAGCTGCTATAAGATATAATTAAAAGGGAAAAGGTAAGAAAAGTAAGGCGCTTATAGCTATAAGCTATAAGTAAAAGAATTAATTTTATAGGCGCTACACACAGCTTAGGGCCGCTTATAACGCTAGTAATAGCTAAGAAAAGCCTCTTAAGAGTCTTTATAAGGGTCCTTATAAGGTAGGGGCTAAGGGTTACTATAAGGCCTATTAAGAGGCCTAATAGATAAGAAAGTCCCCTAAAAATAGCTGTTATTTTTAACACCCCCTTTAAAGAGGTATTCTAAAAGCTAGAAAGAAAAGAAGAGAAATGCTAAATTTAAAGAAAATCTATATAAATCCAAATAAAATTATAGAAGAAAAAGGATAATAGATTTAAGAAGCCTAAAAGTAGGGCTTTTTAAAAAAGTTAAAAAAGTACTATAGTTATATATAGTAAAATTAAGGAATTCGTTATTAAAGTTAAAAATCTATTTTTAGCTTATTTTAGTGATTGTTTTAAATTTTCTGAGTGTTTTTGTGATTATTTTAGTACCTTTAGCTAGGCGTTAAAGATTTTATAGCAAAGGGTTATAAGGGTTAAAGCCCTATAAGCTCTAAGAAAATAGCGTGTATTAGAATAGCTAGTGGCTTAGTTAGGCTATTAGCTAGCATTTTTTTAGTATCTAAATAGGCAATTTTAGCTAGCCTAGCTAAGATTTACTGCCTATTATAGTGGAATTTTAGCAGGGTGTGCTTAGTTTAACTATAAAGGGCTAGATTATAGGCTGTTTTTATAGCGCCTTAGTTATTATAAAAAATCTATATAAGGGGCTTTATAGGGGCTTTTAGCTCCTTAAAAATACCCTTTAGCCACTAAAGCTCTCTAAAAGTCTTATAAATTACGTTAGATTTAGCTTCTATAGTAGATAAAGCTATAGTATTAGCTTTCTTACTTTTCTAACTTATAAGGCCCTTAGCTAGCTTAAATAGGTATATATAGGTGGATTTAGAAGAGCTTCTATTACTAGCAAAATCACTATTACAGAATCCAACTAAATCTTTATTAAGGGATATCTTATAAATTATAGTGAGGTTTTAGGTACTAGAAAGATACCTTAGAAGGCTTTTTGTAGCATTTAGGTGTTCTAAATAAGGACTAGCGAGGGCTGTTAAAAGCTATTGCAGCGTAAAAGCAACGTTAAGCCTTATAAGGAGCATTAAATATATAATAGTCCCTATAATACTTTAATATTCCTTTATTTTCTTAGGGTTAAGGGGCTTAGTAAGCTAAGTTTTTAAGACCCTTAGCTGCATAGGAATTCTAATTACCTTGCAATTTTTAAGCTTAAAGCGTGCTAAGGCCTCTTAAATATACTGTTTTTAGTGTATTTTTAGAGTCTTATTTTTTTAATTACGCTAAATTTATACCCTTAGGAAGAATTCTACAGGGCCCCTATCTTCTATAGGGTAGGCTTTATATAAAGCCTTTTTAAGCTAATTTATATATTGCAAATTTAGCCCTATAAGAAGGCAATTATTAACATATATAATAATAAAAGTCTTAGTCTTAGGATTATAGAATATAGCAGGGTTAGATATAAGAGGGCTAAAGCTAAGGCTTTTTAGCACTTTTATTAGCGTTTACTACCACTCTCTAAAGCTTTACTTTAGGCTATAAAGGGTCTTTCTAAGGATAATTATCTAATTTTTAGAAGCCTTATAACTATAGCTTTTAGCTAATTTAGCTAATTATAGATTTTGCTTAATAAATTCCGTAAAGCCCTCTAGAATTATTATATAAATAAGCTCTTTAAGATAGCTATTTAAAAACGCATTTATAAAGTCTACTTACTCTATTTCCTAGTCCTTTATAGCTGCTAAAGCTAATAAAATCCACTAGCTAAGGGGAATATTAGTAGTAGTAAAGGTATCTGTATAATCTAAACCTTTTATTTATATAAATCCTTTTATAATAAGCTAAGCTTTATATTTTAAAGGATTATTTTCTTTATCTCTCTTTATTTTTAATACTAAGCGATTTTTTAGAACTTTTTAGCTCTTAAGAACTTAGTCTACCTCTATAAATTCAAAAGTTCTAGCCTTTAAAAGTTACTTAAATTTACTAAATATAGCTTTTAGCTATTTAGCTTTTTCTAAGGAATTTAAAGCTTACTTCTAGGTCTTAGGCTCACTATTAAGTATATTTTCTTTTACTTTTAGTTGTGCCTTATAGCAGATTTTTTATACTATAGCCCCTATATTAATATCCATTTTTTCTAGATTTAAATCGATTTTTTCAGGCAATAATTGCAGAGAATTTAGGGAAATTAGATCCTTAGGGCTAAGGGCTTAGCTAAGCTCTAAATTAACTATCTATTTATTAGCTATAGGGTAATCCTTATTACTAAGAATAACTTTATTAAATTGTTATTCCCCCTTTAAGAAATTACTTTTTATAGAAGAATTAAAGGGTTTTAAAGCCTTAGCCCCCTCTAAAATTATAGAGGGTTCTAGGGCATTTTTAATAGGAAAATCCCTCTCTAAAAAGCTATTCCCTATAAAAAGCCTAGGAAGGCTGCTAAAAATAGGGCCTATAGGTTCTATAATTTTAAGAAAGCTAGTCTTTATTATAAGCTTCTTAAAGGGAATATATACTATATAGGTCTTAGAACCTGCTATAGTAATTAGCCTTTTAGGCATAGTCCTAGGGGCTAGCTTCTAAGCTTTAGGCCTTTTTTTTAGTAGAATTAGGACCTTATAATAAGAGCCTATAGCTCTAAGAGAGCTATAATTAGGCCTAAAAGGCTTGTTAAAATCATTGGCTAATAATTATGCTAGGCACGCTAGTTTTGTGGAATTAGCTAATAAATTTATAAAATTTAATACTAAAAAAAGCGCAAAATTCTATAAAAATAAAGGTAAACCGGACTAATATAGGGTAGCCTATAATCTATCTATAATAACATAAATAGAACGCTTAGCTAATTTATTTTACTTATAAATATAAGGGGAAGAAGTAGTAAATTTAATCCCTTTTTTAGCTAGCTAGCTCTATAAAGCAGAATTAATTTCTTTACCCCTATTAAAATATAGATATTTAGGGTAGGTCCTAAATTCGTTCTTTAGGGTTTTAAAGAAGCCTTTTATAGCTAAAAATATAGTAAGGCCTTCCTTATTAGGAATTTATAAAGCCTATCTAAATTTAGTCTTTTAGTTTACTAAAAATAAGTAAATTTAGTGCTTATTATAAGGAATAGGGCTTATTTTTACTATATCTCTCTTTATTCTACTAAGGGCTTTAGGGGGGTTAGGGATAGGATTTTTACTAGGTCTTTTAATAGCCTTAGTTTAATTATATACTAGGTAGTTAAAATCCTTATCTTTAATACTAAAAAAATCCGGTATTCCCTTAGCTAATTAGCTTATTTTCTTTAGAAAGCTAAGCCCTAAATGCCCTAATTAAATATGCTAAATTCCAGCTAGTTTTAGCAATTTTTAGTATAAATTAGGCTTTAAAAAATCACTTTTAGTGCCTAATTTAGGTAGCCTTTTAAGCTCTATAGGGCCTTCTTCCTTAGCTCCTTGCTAGGTCCCTTCTAAGGAGCTATAGGCCTCTTAGTAAGGCATTAGTGAACCTAAGGGCTCTAAAATTCCTTTAGTTACCTTATAGTCTTCTAAAGCCTTTAATAAAATAGTAAGAAAGTCCGCTAGAACCCCTTATAAATCCTTAGATTTAGGGATTAAATCTTACAATTTAGGGGCTTAGCTTAGGGCTATAGGTATTAGGGAAGAAGGGGCTATAAGATTAGGGGGTTTTAAATTACTAAAATCCCCTAATTCTTTAATTTTAGCGGCTTTACTAGCCTAGGATAGCTCTTGCAAAGGTATTTCTACCTCTATAGGGTGGCTGCTAGCTTAGTGGCAAAAATGACTATTATAGTGGCTAAAAGAGCTACTATTAGTCCTTAAAAGGGGTGTATTATTATCTTTTACTTAGAAGAAAAAACTGTGTTTTCTAACATTTAAAAGACTAATATAAGACCTATTAGCTAAATATAGGGCATTTTTACTTATGCAGCCCCCTGCTAAATAGTGCTTTAATCCGCTAACTATATTTATATCTAAGTTTAGAAAATATAACGTATTTTAAAGAACTAAAGGCCTATATTTATTAGGGTTTTATTAGTAAAGCACTAAAAATTTAGCTTTTCTAAATACCTTTAAATAAATAAGTCCCTTACTAATAGAAATAAGCCTAGCCTACCCCTTTTTATAGGGGGTATAGCCTATAAAGTGCTCTTTAGAGTTAACTAAGTACACTATAAAGCCTATATTATAAAGAAGGGCATTTTTTATTACTTTACAGCTAAAATTAAAGGCTTTAGAAGATATCTTATCTTTTAGCTTACTTTTAGTACTAATAACACTGCTAGAATTAGAAGATTTGCTGCTAGTACTAGGGCTGCTAGGTCTACTAAGGGGCTCTAAAGAGCCGCTAGTAAGGCTAAAATTGCCTAGTATAAAAGCGCCCTCTTAAGTCTTATCCTTAGCCTTTTTAGAGGATTTTTTAAATAATTTACCTTTCTTTTTCTTAGAAGAAAAGGACTTAGAATTTCCCTTATTTTCTTTAGGGTTATTTTTCTTATTCTTATTCTTTTTAAAATTAGAATTAAGGGTTTTATTTTCTTTAGATCCCTTATATATAGATTCTTTAGCTTTATAATTTAAAGCTTTAGCTACTATAGAGCTCTTATCTTACTACTCTTCTAATAGGTTTGCTATTAAAAATTACAGATTTAGTGCCCTTATAGGGATCCTTAGGGCCCTATTAGTCCTTATAGCAAATTATTACCTTTCTACCTACTAAGGAAAAGTAGACTTTAATGCTTATAAATATTAATTTACTTAATTTATAGGCTCTATAGAAACGCTAGAAATTGCTAATCTAGCTAGTAAATTATTAAATAAAGCATTAAAAGCTTCTAAAAATCCCTTATAACCTTAAAAAGTTAGGCTATAAAATTAGGAATATAGGGAGCTATATTATATTTTAGCACTATAAGAATACTGCCTTTCTAAAAGGCTAAAGGCTTCTATAGGGTCTTATTACTAAATTATAGCAGCCTAAGGGCCTTTAGAATAGCTATCTCTTAGGAGCATAAGAATAATAGCTTAGTTTAAATCACTTAAATTACTAGAAAATCCCTTAGGATTATCTAGAAAATTAGGCATTTCTAAAGCCCTAAATTAGATAGCTAAGGCTTATTTCTATTAGTTATAGTTTTCTAGTTCCTTAAGCCTTATAGCTTCTAGGAAGCTATATACCCTTTTATTAAATTCTTTAATAACTAATTTATTATAGGAATTTAATATATTAGAATTCTTTTTATGGCTTACACTTCTACTAAAATTAGGATTTTCTAGTGGTTCTGCTAGCTTAGGCTTTAGATTATTAGCTATAGTAATAGCTAAATCTTTTAATTTTTACAAAATATTAGTAATACTTAAATTCTAAATAGTAATTTACTAGTTTACTAAGTTAACCTAAGCCTACTCTTAGCTTTTAGCTTAGGGGCCTAAATTTATAGGTTCTATAGCTGCTAAAAATTAAAGAGAAAGTCTCTATAAATTTAAAAATCTATAAAAATACCTATAAAGGTCTTAATTTTATAGGTCTTTACTTAGAAGAAGGAATTTTCTAAGCTTAGTTATAAAAGAAAAGCTTCTATAAGGTTCCTTTTTATAGAGAGAAATAGCTTTATAAGCTCTTTTTATAAAAATAGAAATATTCTATAATTTCTTTTCTTTTCCTTTTTTATAAAAGGGAAAACTTCTTTTTTTGTAAATTCTATTTTTTATAAAAGTAGAATTTTTTCTATAACTATAATTCTCTCTATTTTATAAAAGGGGAGTCTTCTTTTAGCAAATTTATTTTATTTTTATAAAAGGAATAATAGCTTCTAAGTCTTTTTTAGGTCTTTTACCTAATATAGAATATTAAGTAAATTTCTAGAGAATTTTCTAAATACTTTATAAAATTTAGTAAATTTTTTAGGTATTAAGAAGTTACTTTTAAGCTTATAACCTATTAAAAATAAGGGGTTTATAGAGGCTTTTACCCTTTAAATTACTAAGGTAGTGAGGCTTAGTAAGCTAGAAGCTAAAAGGGCTTTATAGCACTATAGCTAAAGCTATAAGCCTTATAACTAATATTAAAAGCTTAATACATAACTTTTAGCACTTAAAATACACTAAATTTTAGCTTATAAAAAGTAGTAGAATTTTCTTAGATTTTTATCTAATTATTTAATATTATAGGTAGTAGGCTTAGATTAATAGTTTATATAGTTAGTAGGCAGCTAATAAGAGGGAATGTTTTCTCTCTTATATACCTTTTAAGCCTATTAAAGGCTTAGCCTTATAAAAAAGGGCTTATAAGCTACTTTTTATTTTTTATAAAATTTATTTATATAGGAAAATAAAAAAATAAACTTATAGCTATATAAATAAGATATTAATATACTCCCTAAATATTAACTTAGTAAAAATTAATATATAACTTTAAAAATTAGAAAAATTAACTAATTATATAAAAAAATTCCCCTTATTTTAGTAATAAAAATACTAATTATAAAATCTTTTATAACCCCTTAGTTATTATATAAATTAGCTATAAAGTACACCTTAGGGTAGCCTACTATATAGCTCTTAAGGTAAGCAGCTTAAATCTTTAAGCTAAATTTTAATTACTTACTTAGTTATTATAAAAATTAATTTTAAAGTCTTACTAAGCCTAATAAACTATTAAGTTCCTAATTAAGTATGCGCTAGCTACTATAAGGTATAATTAAAAGGGAAAAGGTAAGAAAAGTAGAGCGCTTATAGCTATAAGCTATAAGCGAAAGAATTAATTCTATAGGCATTACGTATAGCCTAAGGCCGCTTATAACGCTAGTAATAGCTAAGAAAAGCCCCCTAAGGGTCCCTATAAGGGTCCTTATAAGGTAGGGGCTAAGGGTCACTATAAGGCCTGTTAAGAGGCCTAATAGATAAGGAAGTCCCCTGAAAATAGCTGTTATTTTCAACAATTCTTACTTAGCTAATATATTATAGTTTAAAGTATACTAAAAAGTTTAAGAGGCTATTTAGCGCTTAATTAATACTAAGCTAAGTATAAATTAAGCCTTTACTATAGTTAAGGCAGTTTTTAAGGGTTTTAAGTAAAATATACTAAGCTATATAAAATATTTAGCTATAGCTATAGAGTAAACTAACACTCTATTAGTAATAGTAGCTATAGTAGTTATAGGTAAAACCTTAGCTAAAAATAGTAAAAAAAGGGGAGAGAGAGTAAGGAATAAGAGTAAAATAAGTAAAAAAAGAGAGGGTTTAAAGGAGGGGTTAAGGGCTTTTTAAAGCTATAGTAGGACCTAAGGGCGCCCTTAAAGCTACCCTTAAGGTGCTTAAAGTGTTTTTAGTAGCTATTTTTTTCTTTACTTTATAATTTTTATAAATAAATAAATTAAGTGTTTATAGCTTAGTTTTAGTATAGCTCCCCTTTACTACCTTTTTATATATTTATAATTATTAGTCTTTATATAGTAAATATATAGGCTCCTTTTTACTTATATCTCTTTTTCTTTTTTACTAAGCCTATTATAAGCCTTTTTCTTCTTTATATAGTTAATTTTCTATTATTTTTAAAGTATAAGGGCTAAATAGTATTAAGGGAGTTAGCTAATACTAAGTATTTATTAAGTAAGGTATTTTACTAATTTAGGTAAGTTAAAGGCTATATAAATATCCCTTTAGTTTTATATTAGTTCTATATTAATACCTATAAGCTAAAAATAGTTATATTTTAAGCACTATATAATTAAGTATTAGTAGTCTTTCTCTTTACCTTAGTAGTAGTATATTAATAATTTTACCTTAAGAATATAGTAGTTATAAAGGAAGCAATTAAAGCTAATCTTTTTTATATATATTTAAATAAAGGCTACTAATTTAAACTTAGTAAAATAGTAATAAAGGTAGATAACTTTTACTTTAAAGTAAAAGTTAAAGTCCTATTTAGCTATATATTAATTCTAATATAAATTATAGGTAAAGGCTTTAATTTTATCTTTATACTACCTATCTTTTTATTTTTTTTTTAGTTTTTAACTTAAGCTAAAAGCTTTAAAATTAAAAGAGGGGTAATTTAAAAATAGCTTATAGTTTATAACCTATATTTACCTTTAATAAATTGCTTAATAGTAAAGGTATATTATAACTATAGTATATATAGTATAAATTCTTATTACTATACTATTTATCTTAATATATTTATAGTATTACTAAACTTAGTAATTAAAGTAAAGGTTAAAGGGTAGTACTACTATTTTAGTCTTAAATAAGGTCTATAGTATTACCTTATAAGCGCTTAATACTACTTAAAAGCACTTAGTTTATTTTATAATTGTTATTGTTGTATATGCTAGCCGACCTTAGCAATTTATGCTTAGCTATATCTAGAACCTTTGCTTTCTTATTTCCTAATTAGCTAGAAAACCTTATTAGGTTACTAAGTTAGTAATTGCTTACTAATTAGTAGTTGCTTAATAGGATAAAAACCTAGCTAATTTTATATATAGTTTAACTGCTTATAGACTTATTCTTAACTATAGATAATTAGTACACTTATTATTTACCTTATATTACTTCCTTTATAGCTTCCCTTTAATACCCTACTTAGCAACCTTAAATATAACTCTAACCCTAGTATATTATAGCTATAACTAGCTATATAACTTAATAGCTAGGGGGTAATTTACCTATTTATAGCATAGTAGTAGCTAATCTATATTACTTAGTAAGTAAGGATAATAAGGAGCTTAACCCTACTTTTCCTACTTACTAAGCACTAATTAGCTAATATACTTCTACTATATTAGCTAATTAGAGTCTAGACTTTATTAAGCCTATATTTTAAGCTAAACCTCTTAAAGCTACTTAAATATAGGAAAAATCTATACCTTATATAGAAATTAAACCTATAACCTCCCTACTTTTCTTACTTATATAAGAAAAGTGTTTAGGTTTTCCACAACGCTTAACTACTGCGCCACGGGGTTTATTTTATAATAAATACTTTTATAATACTTTTAGCTATACTACCTTATTTAATAAGGGTATAGTATATACCTATACTATATATAATAAGGCTTTATATAACTTATATATATAAAAGTTTTAATTTCTATAATAGGCACCTTTATATAAATGCTATAAGTATAATAAAAGCTAGCTATTAATATATAAGCTTCTTTATAAGCTATTTTTAATATACCTTTTACTATAGCTTATAGTATATTTAAACTTCTAAAAAGTATATAGCTTATATTAGCTAAATTATAGTAGTACTAAGCTAAACTTATATTACATTTAGTTATCTTTTCTTAGTAAAATAAATAAGTTTACTTTTTTAAGAATAGAATTAAAGGCTAAATTTTTAGAACTATTTTTAATAGACCTTTTATATAGTTTTAAGGCGTTTTTATATCTCTTTTATTATATATTTATATACTAAGATATTTATATTATTTAAAAATCTAAAAACTAAAGTAAAGTAGATTATTTTAAGTTTTTTATATAAGAGTATAATATATAATAAAAATAGTATTAAAAATATAAAGGACCCTTATAAAACCTTTATAAATATAGGTTAAGTAATAGCTATTAAAAAAAAAACTTTTCGCGAATTCGCCTATACTGCGACAGCGCTGCAGAATTAACTCTAAACCGCTTAAAAAGTTAATAAAACATTTTATTAAGCCTATTTACCCCCCTCTTTAATACTATATTAGTCTTAGAGTATAGGTATAATAGGTAGTATAATACTTATAGATATTAACACTAAGAATTATAGCCTTTTATAGAGTTGCCACTACTTAAATATAAGGACTAATAATAATAATAATATAGCTGCCCCCTAAGTTAATCCTAAGCCTATTATAAGTTAGGATAAGGCATTAGTATACTTATATAAGGATTATAATAAAATTATTAAGCTATTTAATATAAGCTTACTAAAAGGGATTTAGGACTTCTACCTCTCCTACCTAAATATAAAAATAATATATACTTACTATAGTACTATTAACACCTTTAGACTAATTATAATAAAAAACCTTAAGGAAACTATTAAAAAAGCTATTAAAAAAGCAATCTAATCTAAGACTAACTTAGGAACCTCTTAGGCTTCTATTATAGCTTATAAAATAAACACTACTATTAGTATAGCCCCCTTTAACTAAGGATCTGCCTACTAGCTAATTATCTTAGCAGTGCTACTTTAGGTATACTATAAAGTCTTTATTAAAGGACTCTTTATTAGTAAGCTCCTTAAAACTAAGTCCTTAGAAAATATTATTACTACTATTAATATAGCTATTAGTATTAAATACGCTATAGCTATAAGGCGCCTTTATAATAAGGATACTATTATAATATTTAAGAACTTAACTAAACCTTACTTAATAAGTAAGGACTAAGTCTAATATATATTTAGACTAAATATAACCCTTTAATACTAAGTATTTAATATAATTATTAAGGGATTCCCTAACTACCTTTACTAAAACTAATTAAAGAAGGATATTATAAAAGCCTTTACTACTATTAATAGCCTTAGAATAGTTAGAGTTATAACTTAAAAACTATATAGTACTTTTAATAAAGCTTCTTTTATTATAGATATTAATAGAGTAAATATAGCTAACTACTTATATTAAGTTAGGGTAGTCTTTAAAGCTAAAATATTTAATACTAAACTATATAATAATACTATTTACTCTAAATAGTATTATAAATACTATAAATTTAGCTATATTATAGTATACTATAAGGCTACTCTAAGGTATAGCTACTATATAGCTAATTAGTATAAAAAGGGAGAATAATTATACTTAGCCTTTATAAGCAATACTTATAAATATTACTTTAACTACTTTAATAAGCACTTAGCTTAATCTTAACTCTATACTATAGTAAATAAATAATAGGTATAAGCTAAGGCAGCTTACTTAGTAAGGCTATATGCTTTTGCTATCTTAAATAGTATAGAATAAAAAGGTTAAATTAAAGTTAAAAGCTATAGCTACTATAGAAAGATAAGTAGCTCTATAGCCTATAAAAAGTTACCTTAAAAATAAGTTAAGTGCCTTAAAAGAAGTAGAAACTAAACTACTAAAGCGTAACCTTTTTTATTTACTTTAGTAATTTAGTAATATAGTATAATAAATAACTATTTAAGCCTTTAACCTATCCTTACTAAAAGGCTAGCTAAGTGTAGTAGCTAACTTATTACCCTCTTATAATAAAGGTATTATATTAGAATATATAAAAGAAAACATACTTAGTATATATAATACTAAGCGCTTAGCCTAAGACTAATATAGTAGTAATATAAGAACTATATAATCCTAATTAATTACCCTCTGCCTTAAGCTTAGGCTACTACTAACTTACTATATATAAAGGTAAGATAGCTATATATATATATTAAAAATATAGCTCTAAATTATAAATAACTTAGTATAAAATAGATTAATACTCTATTACCTTATAAAACGTAAAAATCTACTTTATATACTCCCCTAACTTTAAATATAACTAAACTATACCTTTATATAAACTTATATTAGCCCTTTTAAAAGACTAAACTATACTTATTAAAGACTTTAATTAATACTACCTACTATAAAATAAATATAAATATACCTCCCTAAGCTATAATACCCTCTTAATACTTATAACTTAGTAGTAACTTAGGCTTATTACCCCTTAAGGCAAAATAACTTAGTAAACCTAAGGCTAATAAAGTAGTATAATTAATTATATTTAAGCTACCCTTAACTTACTTATTAAGTTTATAAGCAGCCTTAATCTAAGTAGATCTAACTATATTCTATAGCTTATTTATATTAAAATAGAAATCTATTAACTAAAAAATAAAAACCTTAAATTTAGCTAAGTATTTATAAATAATAATATTACATTTAGTAAGGCTATATATTAGCTCTACTATAACTACCTTAGAGAGCTGCTAAATACCCTTAAAGAGATTAATTTATTTATAAACTAGCTAATAAGTAAGCTCTAATAAATTACTAAGAAATTAACCCTAAAGAACCTTTAAGGTAAGCCTTATTAGTAGCTATAATAGAATATAAAAGTTAAAGAGGTAGTTTAAGAGATAAAAAAAGCTTAATATTATTAAAAAGCAACTAAAACTAATATAAATTAGCAAACTATTACTAAGATAGCTAAGACTTAATTTTAAGTAGTTTATAAAAAGTAATATAGTACTTAAAGATACCTTACCTAATTAGTAACTACTAAGTAGCCTATTTTATAGAAATTAAAATAATAAGTATACCTTTATAGTAGCCTCCCCTTTAATACCTAATAAGTACTAACCTTACTTTAAGGTAAGGGTAATGTAACCTTTTAAGCATACTTTTATAATAAGAAAGCAGTAGTATTTATAGAATAGTTCTTTCCTTTATCTTATACCTATATTAATAATATACTAAAAGACCTAAGAGCCTACCTTAATACTATTATATTTCTAAACTTAAAAGAATTTAATAAAGATAAAATTTATATAATTATAAAGCACTTAGCTAACTAAAAAGTACCTAAACTTAATAAGCTTTTAGTAAGGTTCCTTAAGGTATATAGTAAGCTATTAGCTTAAATACTAATATATTTACTTAATATTTATTACTAAGTTAGGTACTACTTAGCCTTATTTTAAAAGGTAAAAGTAATAGTACTATAAAAACTAAGAAAGTCCCCTTAAAAGCTTTAATAAGCTAAAGCTTAAAGGCTAATATTACTCTTAAGCATTATAAGTAAGGTTTTAAAAGCAGTAATAGCAACTTAAATTACCTATATAGCTAAGAAGGGAGGCGCCCTCCTTAATATATAAATAGGAAATAAAGCTAATAAGTTAATAAAGGTAGCCCTTAGTATTCTTACTAAGGCTATATATATAATATAGTACTATAGTAAGACTATATTACTCTTTTAGCTAAATATCTCTATAGCCTTTAACACTATATATTACTATTAACTTATATATATAATAATCTCTTTAAGCCTTCTTAAGTAAATAGTAGCATAAACCTAAGCCTTTATAGCTACTAAAATAGCTTATCTTTATTTTAAAGGCAAAGCTATTAATACTATACCTATAACTATTAGGGTCCTATAGGGTTCCCTTATCTCCCCTATACTATTCCTTCTATATATTACCCCCCTTTATATTAAGCTATAGTTAATTAATTTAATACTAGTTCTAAGGTTCTTAAATAATATAAATATTCTTATCTATAGGTATATAGTAAAGGATAACTAAGCTTAACTTAAGTAAGCTTAAAAGGTTTACTAAAACTAATTTATTAAGTTAGGCTTAAAGTTTTACTTATAAAAAAGTAAGCTTATTTACTTTACTAAACGCTACTAACTAATAATAACCTTAGTCTAACTTAAAAACGCTACTATTTAATCTATTTAGTCCACTTACTTTCTTAAAGTATAAATATATAAAAAGCTTTAATAAAAGACTTATTAATTTAAAGTTATAAGAAAACTAGCTTAATAATAACTTACCCTTACTATAGTTTTAGTATTAATATAAAAGTGCCTTATATAAAATATAAGGATTCTCTATATATAGGTTATTTAGAGCTTAGTTATATATAGTATAGAAACGCACTATACCCTAATAGGCTATAAAGGGGTTACTAAAGGTATAGCTAAAAAGTTTAAAAAAGAGTAACTTTATTATCTTTAAGTTATTATAGGTACCTATAAAGCTATACCTTAAGCCTTAATAAAAACTAAAGTAGCTATACTATCTATTAATCTCTACCTTAACTTTTAAGTATAATACTTTTATAAATAAATTAAAGTAAATAGTATAGTAAAGACAATCTAAAGCACTTATATAGTAATTATAACTTAGCTTTAATAAAGATAGTACTAATATACCTATTAAGGCCTTAAACTAGCCCTCTTTATGCCCTTTTAACACTACCCCCCCTTATACCCTAATAGACTTAACTCTATTAAGAAGCTTAAATAAGAATAAATAAATAAATAGTATTAAAAGAGAGCTATAGTATAAGCGTATTAGCCCTACTACACCCCTATAGCAGCTAAGTAAAACCTTAACTTTAAGATTATATAAAAGCTTATATGCTTATATAAGCCCCTTAATAAGTATAAGTTATCCTTACTTATATAAATATATATAAAGAAGATTAGGCTTAAATCCTTCTTATATAATTAATACATCCTTAGTATAAATTCCCTTATTTACTACTATTAGCTTAACTTTAAAAACTACTACTATATTATCTTAAATTACTTAAACTATAACTACCTATAACCTTTTAGGCTTAATACGCCACCCCTTTAGAACTATAGGGATGTTTAAGTTACACTTAATATACCTTAATTTATAAGCTTCCTTAGTAAGTAAATACTAAAAACTAATTATATCCTTTATTTTATATTAGCTACCTACCTTAAGGAGAAATAAAAGTATAAAGTAAATAAAGTAGTAAAAACTAAATAAAACTAATATAGGGCTAACTTAATCCTTAGCTAAAGCTAAAATATAGCCTAACTTAGTTAAAGTAATTCTATTACTATACTATTACTAAATATTTTATAAACCTAAGGGGGCAGTAACTTAAGCCTATAGTAGAATATATAAGGGAACTTAAATATAATTATAAATTATAGTTACTATTATTACTTATAACTACTATTATT
>SRPV01000499.1:0-18196 GCA_018360135.1 Claviceps sorghi | reverse complement strand
TCTCGGGCTCAAGCATTCACCCTCGGCTATACTCGCATTAATCTTTTCGCCTTGCCGCCGCCTCTTTTTTTTTTTTTTTTTTTTTTTTTTTGGGGAGGTTGTAGCTGTGTGGCCTCGTTTTGCCGCTTTGTCGCGCAGCATGTCTTCTCGGTGTGTCAACACAATCATCATCACAACAGTCGTGACGGATGCTGGCGGGTACGTCCCGGGACTGCATCATGAGTTTACGCCGCCGTGTTGCATGTGGTGCCGGGATGGCGTCCGTCCGCGAAAACAGGCGCAGCAAGAGGAACAGGAACGGGAACAGGAACAGGGTGATGCTGCTGATGACGTATCGGCGGGCAGCTGTGCTTGGGATCCCGACATGGAGGGCCTGACGTATGAGCACATGCAAGGACTGCAGCTCGTGGAGACGGCGTCGGAAAACACCTGGTCCGGCCAGAACGAATGCCCCGGGGCGCCGCCTCTACCGGGAGGACTCGACGTCCAGGAGACGGCATGGGCGGCACAAGACGCAAGACTGCCGTCGTGGGAGGATCCGGGCTTCATGAACTACACGGACGCGTGGGGGAGGGCGTATCCCTTCCCGCGGCCCCCGATGGCGACGGGCGGTCCGTCGTTCCTCGCCGCCTTTGACGTGCGCGAGGAGGCATGCTCCATCATGTCCCTCGACGAGACGCCTCCTCCGTCCGAAGCCATGACGTCGAACCCTGCCGAGGAGAATGCAGGTGGAGAGGCGCATCGCTGCGCGCCTCCCGATGTTGTTGCCGTGACGGAGCAGTTTGCGAACCTGGGTCGTTCTCACCATTCCGCGGGTGCTGCTGCTCAGCACGAAAGCAGGAGCAACATCGAGGAGGCGTCGTCTTGCACAGTGACGCCCCTTCATGACGCCCGCCACAACGACCAGCCGCGTCTCCCCCCGTCGCCGCCTTCTTCTGATCGTCCCGTGGCAGCAGCAGTGCCAGCCCATGCATGCCCAGACGGCCAACATGCCACGAGCACGCAGCGACAGAGGCGCCGGCTCAGGACCCGAGCGTACGGCCCGGATGCATACGTTTTGACGAAACGAACGAGGAAGAGCCACCGCGGCCTCGCAAAGTCGAGACATGGACGGACCAAGACGCCGGTCCGGACACGATGGACGTCATGGGACGGCTTTGCCGACTGATGGAATGTTGGGGACGTCTGGCATCCCGTTTCGAACCATGGAGGCGCATGGCGGCGATGGTCCTTTTTTTATTTTGTCAGGTCATGTATCAAGCAGGTATTTGATGCAGTGACGTAAGAGGTAGGTGCTTCAGGGTGTCTGGGCAGTCTGCAAGTTTCCGCATGTAAAGGCTGGGGCACCGAGTTGGGCAAAAAGCTGAATGAGGGCACATGTACTTTTTGCCTTGACCGGACGCGGCATACTGTATTTATATCGTACCAAGTAGGTGGGTGCCCACGGTACTACGTCTTCCCTTGTAAACCACAGTCGAGGACACTTGAGCAACGAGACGGGGAACTTGCCATTAGTACAACTCATTCATGTTGTGTCTGGTCTATGATTACCTATGCTTGACCTTCGTCCAGCCATTGGATCCACTGCGCGTCGTGGACTTTGCCTCTTTCGCTTGGCCCTTGACGCCGACGTCTTCGTCCCCCAGTGCCTTCGGCATAGACGTGTCTTCGACCTTCCAAGCGTCATCATCGAGAAGCTCCCAGTCCGGCCCCGGAGCGTCGCCAATCAGCTTCTTCTTGAGTTTATCTGCCAGCTTGATGGGTCCGGGGAGCTTGAACGATCGTATCAAGTCCGTCCCTTCGCTGCTACCGAGAAAATAGAAAGCCCCGCCATGAGAATAGCGGCCGAGCCAGTTGCCTCGGGTCTCTTCGTGCAGCTCTCGTCGCTCTTCTCCATTCGCGCCCCAGCCTGGAATCTCGACTTGGAATGTGTGAAAGTCGTGCGCCTGCGCGCTCATCAAAAAATTGTAAAGATTGCGTCCCATATTGCAAATGTCTTCGAAGCTGCTCGTGTCACCTATGGGAACACCTTGAGAGCAACATAGCCAGGCGATATCATATGCAAGCAGGGTAACGCCTTCAAGAAAGTACGAGTATGTCGCGGGATCCTCCTTTGCCAGCTGAGTCAACGGCTTCTCGATGAACAAGGGTCGAGGTCGCGGTATGCGTTGAGACCCAGTCCTCCGCACGTTGTGCGCAGATGATGACGGTCCTGAAGAACTGGGGAAAGGGGCCTGCAAGTTTTGATGCGAACCATTGAGATTGAAAATAGTTGGTCGAGGGTAGTCCCGATGAGGCAGAATGACTTCAGCTGGAAGGCGGACAGATAGATAGTGACAGACCAGAATGAGAATATGAGCCACATGAGCGAGAGAGGTCGAAATGACTTCAGGGCTGATGGCTTTTGTAGCAGTCAGTGAGTGGCATGACATCGCAATGTAGAGACGCAGAAGGGAATGTAAGTTGTTAAGAAAAAGAAAAAGAAAAAGAAAAAGAAAAAGAAAAAGAAAAAGAAAAAGAAAAAGAAAAAGAAAAAGAAAAAGAAAAAGAAAAAGAAGAAACATACAGTCCATGGCTGCTAAATCAAGTATAGGCACTCTACCGAGGTGGTAGTCGTAAGATCCAGAGGCGGCCTTCTTCGTTCTCCGGAGCCCGTATAACCTCACAGCCTCGGAGCAAAGAAAGGCCCGCGTGTTTGCCGTAATTTCTGCCTTTTGCGCCCATCGAAACCGAAGCACTTGCGCAGACTTGTCTAGCTCCTGCTGTTGTTTGACTCGACGTTGAACAAGACCGTCGGAAGCCAGGGCGAAGTCCGACCTCCTTCTCGCCAGCGCTTCTTTCCGGCATCTAATTTCTTCCCGAGCCGCTTGTATTTCTTCTCGCAAATTTTGAGCTGCGGCGAGAATCTGATCCGTGTGATCCTCCATGATGCACCGTTGGGCCAGAGACTTGTCTGAGCTGCCGAGGCTAGTGGCCGATGAGTCGACGTATGCGTCGTCGATTTGGCCCCTGAGGGTTTCGTTTTCCAGAACGACTTGCAGGTTCTTCAAGCGACCTTGATAGATGTGGTTCCGCGCATCGACAGCGCATAGGAATGGCAGTTTTTGGGCATCATGGAGACGATGGCAGATGCAGCAGTCCATGATGAGTAGTGTCAGGCGACAGAGGGCCCTGTCCGAGTCTCCAGTGTCTCATCACCACCGTCTGGAAAGATAGTATGAGCCGTAGATGAAGAGACCGTCACTTGAGCTTGTGAGCAGCTTAATGCACGCTGGGGGCCGTGGCTCGCACGATTGCCTGGTCAAGGGTGGGCGAGAAAGTCGTCTGGTGGATGATGGAACATTGAAGGACTAGGTCACTGGTCACCTGTCACTGGTTACCTGTCTCAGGTACCTTGGGTACCTCTTCATAAGTCATACTTACTACTTACTACTAAGTACTCAGTTTTTGGCAGGAGGTACTTAAGTGCAAACAATGAATGCCCGCATTGTCGCGACTGGACGCAACAAGCGCCCGCAGTGGGGCCCTGAAGGTCTGGTGGTCTCTTTCTTTCAATCTTTCAATGCTGTCTCCTCCCTCCCTCCCGAGGCAGGAGCGTCTGGCGTCAACTTCATTGCTGGCTGAGCCCCTCAGCCCCGTTGCGCCAGTTACGTGCAGTTGCGTGCAGCCGACAAGACAACCTTTCAACCTCGACTTTAACGTTCACAACTTGACACGCATCAGACCGCACCAGACCGCACCAGACCGCACCAGACCACACCAGATCGTCCACGCCACGACCGAACAGCAATGTCTTCGTCTCCGGCATCTGTCACGTCGCAAGTGTCATCCAGAGAGGATGAACAGCCGGCTGGCGACGACACCGTGACCTTGTCGGATATAGAACAGAGGCCTCCCTCTCACGACGACGACGACCACCAGGGAATCCTTCTTGACGAGGCTCTCAATGGCAATGGCACTGGCAATGGCACTGGTAAGAGCGCTGCCGCCTCCTCGCGCATGACCAGCCCTCCTCCGGCCGAGGTTCCCCCCTTCAACTGGGAGCAGTTTGAGGCAAGATACGAGAGCGCTTTGAAGGAGGCAGATGAAGAAGAACGAGACATTCTCCAAGAAGCCCAAAGCCTGTCCAAGGTACCTAGTCCCAATTGCAGCCCGTTGCAGGCCGGCACCATCGATCGGTTCATTTGCTAACACGACTCGGGTATGAAAGTATTTCCAAACTTGGGCTGCTGCTGCTTCAGCCCACGATGATGAACGTGCTGTCAAGCGCTTGCGCACGCGGCAGCGATTCGTCAACTTATCTGAAGAAAAAATGGCACAGAAGCAGAAGCACTGTTAGTTTGTCTGCCATGCAACCCAGCCTGCTCCTCGCGCGCGTTCTCTCGCTAACGTCAAGGCAAAGACGAAGAGGTGGTTCGCGCTTTCGAGAGCGCCCTCGCCCTTCTCAAGTCGACCTGACATGGAAGCGCCACACGCTGTCTGAGCGGGCCTTGTGAGTGGCCAAGCGTCCCGGTGCCCCCGCCAACTTTCTGCTCACCTGCAGGCACCAGACTTCTCTTGGCTGCATTGCTCCAAACCTCTTTTCAAAGCTCTTCCCATATTTAGGGCCTGCTTGGAGCCTCCTTGATTATCAACACCGTCCATTATGCATACATCTCTCATCGACAAATAATTCAGCAGAGCTGGAACTTGACCTTTGGGGCACGTGTGCTATCGATATTACCCCTGCACAAAAAAAAAAAAGGAAAAGGAAAAAGGAGAAAGAAATACTACTATGAGGCTGGGTGTCACCACTTTCCAGGACCCTCAGCGACACAACTTCCCGCAAGCTATGCCTCCGATCCGCTTGTTTGGCCGATCGCGTAACCCGTTTTCAATATGACAGCCAAAGCGCGTCTAGAATGGCATGAAATAGCTGCAAGTATGGAAATATCACAGGTTGGGAAATTACGCCCGTCTATTTACGCCTTCCCCAGCATCGGCTTTTCGCTTTTCGCGCAGACTGACAAATCCTAGCATGAACTAGTGACCTTTGACCAAATCCATTTTTCTAATGATGCCGTGGCCAAGTTCGCTACCGAATTCACAAATCTACCGCTTAAAAATGAAGGCGCTTGCTTGTACGAATCTCATGACTGGCAAGAGGAAGACGACTTGGGATTTTATTACGATGGCGTTAAACGCACATTGACTGACGAGCAAATCGCCATCTTTCGACACTCCGAGTTGAGAGAGCTTGAAAAACGGCAAAACAAGGCCAAGGTCAAGGCGTCGGGATCGAGTGCTGGTGCTGAGACTCCGGATGCTCAAAGGAACGGATCAGCAGAGGGATCGTCTCAAGGCGTACGCTCACATAGCAACCGTGGTGTCAGAAAGAAGAAAAAAAAAGGAGGCAGAAGTGTGGTGCATGAACCCAAGCCAGATTTGCGAAAACGAACCTGGGACGTCGTCGATGCAGGTCTGGACTCTCTAGACTACGACTGATGATAGTTTTCGGCAGTCTCACGCCTTTTGCGGGATATCCTAGTAGGTGAGCAACTCTTCTTTTTGTTTTGGTTTAGCCTTTTGATTTATTCGACTCTTCAATGCCTGCATGATGAAAATCTTTGTATCGTCATCCTTAGTCCGATCCGGATGTCGTTCAGATGATTCATTCGATTTGCATCTGGTGAGGATGAACGCTGAATCTGGACATGATGATGTGAAGTAATCTTCTCTCTGAGGCGCGCTATGATGAGCCTAGTTTGTCCTTTTCTGAAAAAAATTGCACAAGTCCATCGTTCATGACTGACTCGACAATGAGACAAGGTATGTTGTGGATAAATTCCAGGACTTGGTAGATGCAGCTTGAGGCCATACGATGGGCGACTGAGGGAAGATGGTATGGAACTGGAGATGCGAGAGAAACGACTGCCTGTGTTCCTATGATGATAGTCATGAGATAATGAAACATAATATAGTCTCCTGAAACCTCGTCCCTCGCGAGCTTTCTACATCGTGGTGTACATGTTGCACATTGCATACATCAAGGACCTACTTTACCTACATATTTTACTACTTGTGCGTGTATGTGCATGCCTACTTACGTTTGAAATGTGCATATGTATGTGCATTTGTTTATTTGGTTGCATACTACTATATATGAGGTATGTATGTATTTAATCGCGACACAAGGAATGTTGCCCAATTCGTTTGCGGCGGCATTAGCCTTTGAATCCTCCCATACAGTCGTGGCTGCCAATTACAGGTCACCATGACAGCATAAAGTGGAGCCGAGCGTAAGTCGAGCCGACGACGAAGGCTGGAGCCCATCCCACCTTGCTTGGTTTTGCTCTCGAGTCTCGAGTCTCGAGTCTGGACTCTGGCCTCTCGGCAACCATTTGAGCAGTCTTGACCGGCAACCTCGCGCATCACTTTTGTCGGCCAGGCCTTTCACGCGCCAATTGCTGAAACCCGACAACCCGAGGACTCTTCGTATATTGTCGGTGTCGCGGCCTTCGCGACATACTCTGCGCCGGGGCATCATGGCGCGCGTTTACGCCGATGTCAACCAGAACATGCCCCGCAGTTACTGGGATTACGACTCGGTCAACATCAGTACGTCCCAAGACATTTGCGATTTCGACCCGGTTGATGATGACTGTCGCTAACACGGGCCGCGCCTAAGGCTGGGGTGTGCTGGAGAACTATGAGGTTGTGAGAAAAATCGGTAGGCCTGCCCTTCTCCCGCCAGCACATGCTGTTGTTGCGTTTGTCCGGGCATGCAGGACTGACGTGCAACATAGGCCGGGGCAAATATTCCGAAGTATTCGAAGGCATCAACGTCGTCAATTACCAGAAGTGTGTCGTCAAGGTTCTCAAACCGGTCAAGAAGAAGAAGATTAAGCGAGAGATCAAGATTCTCCAGAATCTCGCGGGCGGCCCCAACGTTGTTGCGTTGCTGGATGTAGTCAGAGACTCTCAGGTCAGATCCTTACACCCTCTTTTTCGTTGGCAATCTTACCCATCACACGGAGTCGAAGCAGCGCTCCTTCAACTGCTGAATCTGACATCCTCTGAAATTGCAGAGTAAAACTCCGTCCCTGATTTTTGAGTACGTCAACAATATCGACTTTCGTAGCCTGTATCCAAAATTCAACGACCTCGACGTGCGGTTCTACATACATGAGTTGCTCAAGGCTCTTGATTTCTGCCACAGCAAGGGCATTATGCATCGAGATGTGAAGCCTCATAACGTTATGATCGATCATGAGAACAGAAAGGTAGGTCGACTCTACTGCCACGCACGGATCATGAGGATTATGGAACAAGCACGTGCGTGATGGTGGGCTGACACGCGTAATTCTCTCCGCGTAGCTACGTCTCATCGATTGGGGTCTTGCCGAATTCTACCATCCTAGGACCGAGTACAATGTGCGAGTGGCTTCAAGATATTTCAAAGGGCCAGAACTTCTTGTGGACTTTCAAGAGTACGACTACAGCTTGGATATGTGGAGTTTGGGGGCCATGTTTGCCTCCATGATCTTCAGAAAAGAACCATTTTTCCATGGCAACAGTAACTCTGATCAACTGGTCAAAATCGCAAAGGTCTTGGGAACAGACGAGCTCTTTGACTACCTTGACAGATACGAAATTGAATTGGACTCCCAGTACGATGATATTCTTGGGAGGTTTCAGAAGAAGCCCTGGCACAGCTTCGTGACGTCTGAGAACCAGCGTTTTGTCTCTAATGAAGCCATCGACTTCCTCGACAAGCTACTGCGATACGACCATCAAGTAAGCCGGCCTTGGATGTCAAACGCAAACAAAGAAAGGAGCAACGCGGGCTAATCAAGAGGTTTTAGGAACGGCTTACTGCCAAGGAGGCCCAGGGCCATCCTTATTTTGATCCTGTGCGAGACCCGGAGGTCTTTCAGCGCAACTTGGCTGACCCTGATGGAGCATACAAGTCGTGAGGAGGAACTGCAGAGGCGGCAATTGAACAGCGCAAAACTATCGCCATTTCTGGTCCACGTTCTCCCAACCCATGCGGTCTTGCACTTCGACGACCGTCTTTGGCAGCTTACTCTTTTTTTTTTTTTTTTCCCTCCTTCAAAAGGCGCGGCTGCCATTCTCTTCACTTGCTTTTGGCCGCTTAGAACAATGAGATGGACAACGAGCTAGGTCCAGGTATCCGTTTGAAATTTCCGACGGAAGACCTGGAAAGATGTAATACCCGACGTGGGGCGTTCGGATCGGCGCTTGGCGAGACATGAGGAGAATCATTACGGTTTACCACAAAGACAACCGATACGCAAGTCAAACCATTACGAGATGAGGAGGATTCACTGCTAGATCAAATCTGCAATTATTTGCGTGCGCTCGACGTCCGCCACTGAAGTCGAGAGTTGAAATGATGACTCGGGTGGGGGGAAACAGAGCGACGGAAGGGAAAGCACATATGTTTGCTAGGTTTAGGTTGAGGTCTTTGGTCTTTTGTTCTTTCAAGCGTCTTGGCCCCCTGTATTCTTTCGCATCGGGACGTCCAAGGAAGTTTGTTCTTTGTTACTCCACGTCTTGCCCTCACCCCTCTCTTGCCGCAGCGTCATGTCAATACTACATCATTGGAAAAATAAAGAAAAAAAAAAAAAGCGTTGACTGGAGGAATTGGCGTGTTTCTGCGGTGCGTAGTGACGTTTCTCGAAGCTGCCTTGCCTCGCTCGACCTGCAGGAGGAACGAGTTGTGCCATGTGTCTGGGCCGGTCTTGTCTTTGGACCTATGAAGCCTGGCACCAAGTGGTGAAAGTTGGTTGTGTTTGCACCTTGTGTCCACACCTCCTTGAGGGATCCCCTTTAAAGTCGCGGGCTCGATGGTCTATTTTTATTTATCGTCTTGATACTTTTTCTTTCTCTTCTTCTTCTTCTTTTCTGTTTCGTTCTGTTTATTTCATTCTTGTTTCTTTTCTTTTCTTTTTTTTTTTCGAAAGTCCTTGGCCATGGGTTTTTGTTTAGACTAATCGTTCCCTGGCTAGTTGATACGTCATCATCACTAGTAGTTGAGAAAAGTGGCCGTGGATTGAATAACAGGCAGGCTGTTGGTTATTCATCGAGGAATTTTTCTACATAAAAGCATCCTAGTTTCGTTTATTTAAGTTCTTTTTTAAATTTAATTTTACTTTTATGATTTTTCCTTTATTATTTTCTTTTCAAGTTTTTTTTAATTTAAAGTCTGATTTTCTTCTTTCTTGTTTCTTTTTCTCCTCTTCGTTGCCTTTACTTCCCAAGATAAAGGCTAGCCTTGCAAAACTCAACGTGCCGCGCATGCAAAAACGGCACAGATGCACGAATGATGAAAATGGCACGAGTGGCATCGTACAAACGGTGGCCCTTTGCCGACCGCGTGCATTCCATTCACAAGCACAGAGTGCTCCATACGACGTGTCCTCAAGAAAAGCATACCAATATACCCAACTACCCTGAATAAGCCACATCTCAATCTCGAGGCTAACAGACGCCCGTTATAAACATGTGAAGCAGAAATCTCGATTGCACGTGTACCCATTCACGCCACACTCCTGAACGGCACTAGCATCCGACGCAGCAGAGCCAGATTCCTGCGAGACAAGATCATGCGTGTGCCGTCTCTTCTTCTTCTTCTTCTTCTTCTTCTTCTCCTCCTCCTCCTCCTCCATCATCATCTCCGGATCCTCCGTCTTTTCTCTTCCCAGCTGTACCTGGTCTTCCTCTGTCGTCCGGGATGTAGACTTTCGCATCCTCTGTGTGCTTGAGTCCGCTGCTGCGGTTTTATCTGCGGCAAAGGGTTGAGCGGACTTGGAGGACGACGATTTGGACCGAATGGGACTGCCGAGCTCGTCTTCGTCGTCATCGGCTTCGTGGCCCTTGGCACTGCCCGACATCAGGGAAAGTAGTGAGCGCCGCGATTTCTGGCGTTTCTTGTCTTTACCCGTGTTCAATGATTCTGGAGTATATGGCCTGGACGGCTTGGACGTCGCGACCGATTTTTTCCCCTGCACTTGGAGGAAGGAGGATCGACGTGCCTCTGCCGTGGGGAAAGACGGGGGATGCCGACTATGCTCTTTTCGTCCGACGGGGTCATCTGAGGCAGTTCGGGCAAACAAGGACTTTGACGACAAATGAGTTGCCCCCTGAAGATTGGCTTCATGGGCCTGAGGTCTCGCTTCTTGGATTTTTGTTTTCGGCGCTATGATGGCTTGCTTGAGTTCTCCCATGGTCCGCCTCTCTGTTGCGCTAGGTAGCTTTGAAGCGGCGCGCTTGACGTCCAAGAAGATGGGAGTACAGCGCTCCACAGATCGCGGCACCATCGCTGCACGAGGAATAGGTGATTTAGAGGGAGTGACAGCCGGAGCCGCTTGTGGTCTGGACTTGTCTGGTGTGTGAGGCCCTGTTTGCACTGGCGAGGATATGAAGAGAGAGGGGCTTGCGGTTCGGCTTCGAACACCGGACGACGAGTCCTGATCCGCTTCTGGCTGAGGGAGATGTGGAGTTTCAGCGACATTCGCCATTTGCATTGGAGAGCGGGATTTGGACAGTTTTCGAGGAGTAAACGTCACCGAGCTTGTCCTCGACTTGGGTGTCTTTGGCGTCTTCGCTGGCGAGTCCGACTCCACAGCTGCCAAGGGTGGCGGAGGTGACCTTGCAGCAGTGGACATGTGAGACGGTAGAGGTTGCAGTTCTGCTGGTGGTTCGACCTGCCGAATATGCTTGTCTTCTCGGACGAGGACGACTGTTGGCACATCATCATCAACAGAGACGACTTCTTCCTCGGGACCTGGAAGCTCGACGGTGGCAGACTCGTCGACCAGGTTTTGTCCATCCGGCTCCCGTTGATCGTTGACGGGTTTCTCCTGTGATGCCACGACTTGCCCAATACTTGCTACCAGAGACATGTCTCTCTGTTTTTTCGTAGACATTGGAGATGAGGGGAGCTCAAACACGTCTGATCCGTGGGGTGCAGGTGTGCGACGCTTCGCAGCTCGTGACGACGAAGTAGGAGTTCGGCTAGCTGTGGTACGGGCGGACGTGGGAGTGACTGCAGCATGCTGCTGTTCTCCCATTGACAGAGACGATCTTCGAGCACTCAATGGCGGACTTGGTGGCGGGGACGTTGTTCCAACAGACTGAACAACACTCTTTGGTGACTCTAGAATCTCCACGAAACCAGCATCATCATTGTTCGCAAATGAACCTGGAGAAGCTGGAGAAGCTGGAGAAGCTGGAGAAGCTGGAGAAGCTGGAGAAGCTGGAGAAGCTGGAGAAGCTGGAGAAGCTGGAGAAGCTGGAGAACCTGGAGAACCTGGGGAACCTGGGGAACCTGGGAATCCCGCAAAGCCTGGCGAAGCTGGACCTTCTGGATCTTTTGAATCCGCTGAGCATTCTGAACTGTCCACCGTCCCTGGCCCATCATCAGCGCGGCTCGAGCCTTCAGACAACAGCCGGGGAGACATTCCATCATTCGCAGGGTCCAACACTTCTGTTATGCGTCCCGCATCATCTTCTTCCAGTTCTGACTCGGAAGACGAGTCGGACGATTCACCTTCATATTGGCTTTCGGGTGGTGGCGGATGGGGTTCCTTCCTGACGGGCGCATATGCTTGTGTTTGCATTTGAAAACCGTTGCTGAACAAATATCCGCCCTGGAGAGAAGAAATATCTTGAGCCAACCGTCGAGCCACCCCGTACCAAGCATCCTCGGTTGCGGGCAACCTGTTGGCATGCCCGCCCATGAGTGAAGTCAAGCTATTTTGCACTTTTACCTTTCTTCGGCATCGTTTGTATCCTACAGGGTACTTCCGAGGCCGTCCACGTTTTCGCTTCACTGGTTGAGCATTTTCGCCCGTTGGTGCCAATGGCCGCTGAGTGGACAGTTGAAACAACGGATGTATTGGCCGGTGCATCGCCATCGCCTGGGGTTGCAACTGTACAGCGGGTTGCGGGAAAAAAGGACTATGAAGGGGCTGATACGCCATGGGAGCAGGGTAAGGTTGGAACGGCTGCTGCATCATGGGCTGCTGCATCATGGGCTGGAAAGGGTAATAGGCCTGGGGCTGGAAGCCAAACTGAAAAGGCGGGAAATAATATGGCTGTCCGAACATCTGGGGCGGATAGTGCATGAATGGCTGTTGCGCCTGTTGTTGCGCCGGTTGTTGCGCCTGTTGTTGTGCCTGCTGCTGCGTTGTCTCTGATTTCCGAGGTCTACCACGCTTTTTCCTGGAAGAAGATTCCGTTTCGGAATCGTTTGCGGCCGCACCCGTCGACGGAATATTCGACGTTTCACAAGCGAATGGTGCTGGTTGAGGCGGAATACCGCCATTGCAGGCAGCTGCGTTGGTTCGCGGGCCAGATGAGTTTGACGTAGGGGCCACCGGTCTCGATTTATGCCTTTTGGGAAGCGTTGAGTCTGACGTTTGGCCATTACGGCCACGGCCGCCGGTTTGACCGGCTTTCCTAGGCCGCTCTTGCGGGCGTTTCGAGGCCGCGTCATCCGAGCTGACTCCGGAAGCTCCTACACTGCTAGGTTTGGCAACAGACCTGGCCACCTTCTTCAAGCTGTTGCCGGTCGTAGCACCAGACGGCAGAGTAAATAACGGCCTTTCGTCATCGGACAGCACGCACGCCAGATCAAAGTCTTGATGCGAAGGTTTATTGTATGAAGCTCGAGCAGTCGTAGTAACAGCTGGAACCGCATCATTTCCTTGAGAAGGAACGGTATCCTGGGAGTCTGGTATGACTCTGTTCGATGTCTCCGGCTTGTGTGCTTGGTTCGAGGGCAAGAAATCGTCACCCGTCTGCGAGGACGCGTCAATCTCCTCTGCGGAAAATACAGCATCTTCCACTGTGTCACTGTCCTCGATGATGGCTGTATGCCAGGTTTTGGTATGTCTTGGTGATGATTTGGCATGAACGCCGTGGCCTGCCTCCCCAATAGAGACTGCTCGGTTGTGCTCTGCAAAACAAGCCGAGGCTTCCTCAGGGTGTTGCTCGAAGAGGTTGGCAGACTGACCTGCAAGCTCCTTGTCATCGTCCTTGGTGCTGTCAGCTGCTGCATGCTTTATATGCATGGACTTTTGCCGTTTGTCGCTTGATGTCGGCGAAGCCAAACTTGCCAGCGTCCGCGCAGAAGGATGTTCCCTGTACCGGTAATCGGCAGCCCGAACGGGACTCAGGCCGCTCAGGTTGGGAACTCCGTATGCCTCTTGGAACTGGGGTAGCATTTCCCACGGACCAAGAGCAAACGGAGATGCGCCGTATGGTCCGACAGACGATGCGTATCGTAGGCCGCCGCCATCGTATAGTCCTGAAATCAAGCTGGGACTATGACCATCGTCGGTCGCTAGTCCATGGCTGTATCCAGGAATGCTGTCCACAGAATCAGGATCAGGATATGGTCCTTGCAACTGCATGTAATCTGGCATAACCTCTGTGTCACCGCCGTCGGTCGCCCAAGGTTGATTCTCGAAGGCAGTCGTTGACTTATCATAGCTGCCGTCGTCTTCATTCTCACCATCATCGTAATTCTTTTCCTCGACTTCATCTCCATCTCCATCTTGTTCTTCATCGCACGAGTCTCCATCTCCGACTCCGTCTCCGTCTCCGTCTTCGTCGTCTTGGCTCAGTTGCTGTTCCTCGTGGTCAATTTCTTGTTCCGGGTCGCCGACTGCTGCCTCACGACGCATGTTTTTGATGTGACATTGTAGAGCGATACCGTCCACGGTGGAATCCATCTCAAAGACGGTGCCTTCAGAACCACGTCCGGACTTGTCTTGATTTTTGGCAATGCTGGTTTGGACGCGAGCACCGGCGCTAGTTTTCCCAACAGCGACTTGATGCCCGTAGACATGTTCAGCGCAGCGCAGCTGTTGCTGTCGTCCTTGTTCGGCGGGAGCTGCCTCGGTATCATCGTCGCCGTCGTATGCCTCCCATTCGTCGTCAACTTCGGCTGCATCCCCTTCGTCGAGTGGTTCGCCCAGTCGCCGCCGCTTGACCGGGGGTTCCATGGTGGCGCGACAGGTTCGTTGGACACGGCATGTGGTGTAGGCGAAAACCGTCACAAGCTATGGTGTCGACAAGTAGAGTGTGAGCGTAGGATTCGGCGTTGCTGGCGTTGCTGGCGTTGCTGGCGTTGCTCGCGTCGAGGCCAAAGACATGGTCCGGCTCCTAAGCCACAAGGGAGAAGAAAATAGTTCGAAGGTCGTGAACTGGGACATGGGGCGCTTAAAGTCGTTCGTCAATCCAATTCATCCGAGCAGACGCGTCGTGTGGCGCGCGTTAAGTGGCCCATCGCAGACTGCACATGCGTTTCTGCCACATTATTCCAGTCATATTATTGTGAGCCATTCGCTCGGGCCCCACATGTGCTGTCCACCTGCCAGTCCGCCAATAGGACGCGATACAGCCAAACCTGGGCGGGCGTCGGCTCTGACGTCGTGTCTGGTCTTGTAGGTCTGGTGAGCCAGACTGCACAGTGCAGGCTGCAGAGACAGCTGCATACTTTACCTACTTTCCCTTAGATACCTACCTCCTACCTACCTAAGGTAGGTACTTACCACAGCGCCTTCGCATTTGCATTGTTCACGTGGTCAAGTTGGACATTTCGGCAAGACTCAATCACAAGTTACAACTTTGAGCGCACACTCGCGCACACTCGCGCACACGTCCACAAACCCGACACCTCGCTCCTCGCAATGTTCTGCCAAAAGTGTCGACAGCCGCTCAAGCTCGATGGGTCTCTCGAAGATCTGAACCCCGCGGCATATGATCTTTTGCTATGTAAGTCGACCTGATCTGGCGCACTCTCGGACCTTGTCTGATTGAGAATTTCGTCCGTAGCAGCCACAGCATCACAGGCTCCCCAGCGCCCGGCCGAACCCCGATCCTCACTTCTTCCATCACAAGAGCAGGCAAGAAAGTCGCTCTACGACCGAGTATCTCAGAACTCCAGCCATCCAGTCTTCAGGAGACATCATGCGGGACACTCGCGCGATTCCGCCATGTCATTCATATACCTCACCGAGTCACAAGTTGGTCACCCACAACCACCCGTCACAGAGGTCCCCAGGCCGCCTCAAACACCCGAGCTACAAACATCGAGCTCGGCCCAGGCGTCTGGCGCCAAAAGCCAGCTCTCTACAAGAAACGACGAGATGGGCAGAGTGAACAGGCTATTCGAGGTTCTGTCGTCGAGATCCGACATCGATCACCCCATCTGTGTAGAATGCACCGACTTGCTGGTCGACGGGCTGCAAAGGAAGCTGGAGGAGTCTACCAGGGAGCGAGACGCGTACGTGAAACATCTCCGACAGGTCAAGACCGACAGGCCTCGTGCCGACGAGGTCAGAGCGCGTCAGGATGCACTGAAAAAGGCAGAGAAAGACAGGGCCGCGGCCATGGAGGAGCTGAAGAAGCTGGAAACGGAGAAGAGTGCTCTTGATGGGGAGATACTGGCACTGGAGGAGGAGTCCCGTCAGCTGGACAAGGAGGAGGAGCTGTTTTGGAGGGAGCGCAACGCCTTTGCCACCAAGATGGCCGAGTTCCAGGCAGAACGCGACAGCATCAACGCCAAGTACAACCACGACTCGCAGCTCCTCGAAAAGTTGCAGCGCTCCAACGTATACAACGATACGTTCTGCATCAGCCACGACGGCAGCTTTGCTACCATCAACGGGCTCCGTCTGGGAAGACTATCCAACAAGCCCGTCGACTGGCCAGAAATCAACGCGGCGTGGGGTCATGCCCTCCTGCTTCTCGTCACCGTCGCAGACAAGCTGGACTACAAGTTTGATGGCTTCGATCCGCAGCCCATGGGGAGCACGTCCAAGATTGTGCGCTACGACGTCCCGAGCCCCTCGTCCAGCAGGCTCGGCGGTCGGGCCATACAGCCACCGCCCAAGAAGCATGTGCTCGAGCTGTACAGCTCCGGGGACATGCCTCTGGGCCTGACCTTTATGCACCGCAAGTTCGACAACGCCATGGTTGCCTTCCTGGAACTGGTGCGACAGCTCGGCGCCCACGTGCAGAGGCGGACCGAACGATCGGCCAACGTGCTCAGCTTGCCGTACAGGATCGACGGCGACAAAATCGGCGACGTGAGCATCAAATTGGGCATTGCGCAGGATGACGGCTGGACCAAAGCATGCAAGCTGACCCTCACATGCTGCAAGTTCTTGTTGGCATATGCCAGCAACACTGGTTCGGCCGCCAGGAGCCCCAACATCTAACCTGGCACGACTAGCCTGCCCTGCCATGTTTCGATTTTCGATTATTTTTTTCCTTGTTCTTTCTTTTTTTTTTCCATATTAGGCTTAGAGTCCAGAATCTTTCAAGATACCCCATCTGTACATTACACAAGGCAGGCTAAGTAAAAGATGCTCACTTAAATAGTTAATAGAGAACAGAAGAAGAAGAAAAAAAAGAAGAATAGAAAAAAAAAAAAAAAAAAAAAAAAAAAAAAAAAAAAAAAAAAAAAAAAAAAAAAAAAAAAAAAAAAACCTCCGTCTGACGCTCAGCCCTGCATTCGTTTAAACATTAATCGTGAAATGGCTAATCTGGGAATAATATGCATGCACTGCCAGCTCTAGAATGGTCACGTCCCCGTATACTTCGCTGCCGTCAAACCCCCCAATGACCAACAATCTGCTATCGTAGAGGACAGTCCCGTGGTAGCCCCTCTCGCTCGGCGGCTTTCCATATACCTTTCTCTTCTCCCACGTCATGGTTACGAGATTAAGCGCCAGCACGTCGTTGCAGTAGTCACTGCCGTCGTGACCGCCCAGGACAAAAAGATAGGAGCCTACGATGGTGGCGGTGTGCGATAATCGCCTATACGTAGTGGACATGGTGACGAGTTTCCATACAGGTTTCTCAATGTCATAGATCCACACGTCGTTGAAACATTCCCCGCCGTCGGAGCCGCCGAATATGATGAGCTTACTGCCTACCATGTTGGCCGTGTGATAACCACGAGCCTTGGGACAGGTCTCCTTCTTGTCGCTGCTCGAGCTGACCTTGACAGGAGCAGAGATGAGTTTCCACGACATCTTGGTAGGATCGCTGACATCGAGCCGCCAAATGTCGTTGAGGGCTCTGACGCCGTCGCCGCCCCCGAAGACGTAGATACCCATTTTGTACAAGCAGGCGGTGTGCGCTCTGCGCTTGGATGGGACTTTGTCGCCCAAAATCCGGGGTTTCGTCCATCGAAAATTCATCGTGTCCAAGACATATACGTCGTTGTAGTAATCAGGGCCGTCGCCACCTCCAAACACAACCAGCTTTCGGCCAACGGCTGTGCAGGTCATGGCTCTCAAGGGCAATGGGAATTCGCCAACCACATGGGGCACGGACCAGTAGAACGCGTCGGCGTCCAAGACGTACAACGTATTGAAGCATGTTTTTGCATCGCAGCCGCCGAAAATATAGATGTTGGATCCAACCAAGGTGGCGGTGTGCGCCCGCAGGTTGGAGTGTGGTGATCCAGAGACAAAGGCTTTGGACCAGTACATGCCAGATGGTGGCGCGGGCTCAACATCCGGGGCGCTTGCAGCATCGGGAAGGGGTGGGAAGGGTATGTGCTGGCCTTCTGGAGGTTTGGTGAGTTGGGGGGTTCGACGAGTTGTGGAAGATGTAGACGTTGTCTTGCGGTCACCGGCGGATGAATTGGCTTTCGAGGCAGGCCGTCGCTTCTGCGCCAGTCCGTCGCCCTCGGGAGGTGCATCGACACTATCCGAAATAGGCGGCAAGGATGCGACATGTATACTCGAGCCAGCATTTGGAGATGCTTGCGAGGCCGATTGGGAGCGCTTTCGAATAGACAGATCACTCCGCTTCTGTTGTCGACCACTGATGCTTGTGCTTGCTAGATGACCCGGCGTGTGGCTACGCGACAGAGGAACAGCAGGCTTGGTGGATGCAATTGCGGCATCGTCGTCCGAGTCGCCACGAACGGTCTCCTGTTGCGGCCGAGGTTGATCTGGAGGCTGGCTTGGCGGATCTTTGGTCGTCGGCGTCTTTGACCGGACGGGCTTGGACGTGGCCGACTTGTGAGGGGAGCGAGGCGGATTGTCGGCGTCGGACATGTCGTCACCGCAAGAGGCTCATGGCCCGCGGCCGGGGGGGGGGGGGGGGGGGGGGGGGGGGGGGGGGGGGGGGGGGGGGGGGGGGGGACGGCGGCGGCACGGGCGAG
>SRPV01000498.1:0-18201 GCA_018360135.1 Claviceps sorghi | reverse complement strand
AGAGACGGCAAAAAAAAAAAAAAAAAAAAAAAAAAAAAAAAAAAAAAAAAAAAGGCTTGCGCTCACAGTAATGCCTTGTACTTGTTTTCGAATGGTGAGGGATATTGAAGATTCACTCTGCACTGTGGCGGTTGATTGGATGTTGGATAGCAGCTCTTGTTGGAAGACGGAGATGAGAATGTTGTGCCATTCTGCTTCCGAGACTGGGGAGTTTTTTACACGGAGAGAGGAGACATGGTCGTGCCGTACTGGGCATGGTCAGGCTGAGGCAGACGAAACGAGGCTGGGTGGAAGTTCCCGAAGGATCTGAGGAAGACTCACGCGAGCATATGTAAGGAGCTGCTCCCTCGGTTCCTACTAACTTGAGATCGAGAGGCTTTGACCCTCTGCGCGCGACGTGAATGAGAACGAAGGCTGAGTCTTGATCCGATCGAGGAAATTTGAGCACTCTCTCGGGCGCCATGATGTTTGGATCTGATTATGCTGTTTGAGCAGGTGGAGCTTTTATTGACCAGGACCAGTATGCATGATACTGCCAGACCAGACCAGACAAGCAGAATGGTGTGAGTGTCCACTGTCAACATGAATGTGAACGTGAATGGTTTGGTCTGGTGCCAAACTAAGGAAGGGCTGGCTAGCCCCTCTCCTCTAGGCAAGGCAAGGCAGCACAGGCACACACACACACATGCATGCAGCGAGTCTCTGTACCAGACCTGGATGGAGTCTGGTGGCCAGACCTTGTTAGTGCTGTGCTGTCTAGTCTGGTCTGTTGGTTTGTCATTGGTCGGGTCGATGTGCGTCGCCAGGGCGCTCGGCTCCTATGCGGACAGTGCGGACAGTGCGGACAGACCGGCCCCGGGCCCTTGGAAATGCCGGCCACGATTTTGCCGATTGCTACCTCCCAAGCAAGCATCAATGATTTGGTGCAACACCCCAGCCATGTTGTCGACATTTGCCTATCGCACAAGATGTTTGCTGGATGCGCGTCGTCGAATCCGACAGGAGCCTGTGCGACGAGTGGCGCGAACTCGACGCGCAGTATGAAATGCGCCGTTGATTCAATAGCCAGACGCTGGTCCAATTTGTTTCTTCGCAGCACGCAGCTTGGGTCCCTAACGTTTCGACGACCCTTATGGCTCAGATAGACCAGACCAGATCAAACGCGTACTGTGCACAGGTGCCCAGGTGCCCGCCCGCCCAGCCAGGCTGCGCTGCAATGCACAGACCAGTGACCGTTGACCGTTGATAGTACCGAGATCACCACGGCGTGCCCGCTTTAAGCAATCGTGACCTGAACGTGGACAGTTTACGTCGCGTCGAGTGCATGCAGTGTGCAAGCGCGTGCTAGCCGCCTGCCCGTAGGACTGCCCTTTCCGGATTGCGCACGTCTTGGCTTGGCATATGTACATATATGTACTACATACCTACATACTTACATAAAGTACTGTACACTCGGGCGGATATTTCGATAATGGTATCCTTGTATTTCCGACACGTGTGCGTGTGTGTGTGTGTGTGTGTGTGCGCATGTTTATGTTTTTTTATCCCCTCGTGCCACCTGTCGTCGCATCCTAGTAGCGTTGCGGGCCGGGATTCCCCAGGACGTGAGGGATCAGGGTCTCGACCGGCCGCGACGAAGCAGAGACGACGAGGCAAAAAGGGTTCGATTTGGCCGTGCGACGTACAATGTACATACTACTTGCTCTTAAGCAAACGCTTACGAGGCACAATCGACCTCCCCCCCTTTTTTCCTGCTCCCTCTCCTTCAACTTCTTCCCTCTGTCTCTCCGCCTCCCCGCCTCCCCTTCTCTCCTTCTTTCTTTGTCTTCCTTCTCGTCTGGTACTCCCCAAGGCGCCCTTCACATGCAGGCGGTACGGTCTGGTGCATCACACGCCATGTTGCATTGCAAGCGGTGGAGCGTTAGTCCGCATTGGGACGAACTTGAGCTAAGGGCTCCAGCCTCTCCAGTGAGGTAGCCAGGGTTAAAAGGGGTCTGGTCTCGTTTGGTTCCAGACGCCGGCTTGGCCCACAACAGACAGTGCGCTGAAGAACTCGACTGGTGGCCACATGCAGGACCAGTGACTGGACATGGACTCTCTGGTCTGGTCCGGGTGGGTCTCAGTCAGGAGTCAGGGCTTGTCCACTCTTGCCCACGGCCCTGGGAGAATGTTGCCAGCCCCTCCCGGACACTTCAACCATTGATGGCCCACCTGTGTGCTGCCCGGCTGGTAAATCGCTACGGTAGGTTCAACTGGTCTGTCTGGTCTCAAGCTGGTTCGTCCTGTCCCGTCCCTGCCTCCCAGCCCTTTTTTTCCTCGCCTCTTCCCAGCTCGCAAGCACCCGCCTCCTCATCCAACGCACGGTGACCGCATCACCAACTCTCTTTTCATTTTCGACCAACAGGACGCCCATTGCGACAATACAAACTGCTCTCTTACTCTCTCTCAAAGAACACCCTTCCCCAAAAACAACTGGAAAAATAAACGACTGGTCCCGCAGCTCTGTCGACAGCTGAAACGCGACTAAGAGTCCCTGCCACCTCCCGATCCTTTTGACAGCCATCATCACCACCCCGAGCCGAAACTGCGAGTCCACAATTCCTCCCCGCACTCGGAAAATCGACAATATCGGCCCAGAATCTATTGACGACAGCAAAGGACGCGATCTGACTGCGAAAAGGCTTCGATTTAACAGCATCGATTCACGCAAAGCCCACACTGTGCAGCTGACGACTATGAGTCCACACCATTGACACCAAATCCCGGTCGCATTCGCACACCACTTAAATCCAATTTTTCTTTTTCGTTCAAATTAATCCAGGGACGGAGAACTTGATTATTGGCACAGTTTCTGTTTCCATCTACCTCCTCCCTGCGCGCAACTGCCAGGCATGGAGCCTCTACGGTTGAAGCCCCGGCAAACAATGGAGGACGAGATTGAAAACTGGGACGATGATGAGGACTTTCTTGTGGAAGGCGAGGAACTTTCATTCCGAAGCTCTTTCACCGCCAATACCGGATTTCTCAACTCGCGTACTTCGTCAAGACCACCCTCGCGCCGACGTGATTCGACCTCTTCGCATGTTTCTTTTCGATCGGAGCTGGAATCCGTAGTTGGAGAAGAAACGCAACTCCTCTTACCCGGAGATGACGAAAACTCCACCCTGGATGCTATCGCTGCGGCAGAGCATGCTGGAATCCCGCTTCCAAAGAACATCCCCTCCTCTGCTTTAATGGGGGGCACGATCAAAAGACTGGGAGGACGCAAAATCAAACAGATTATTCAAGAAGACTGGGAAACGGATCTTGAAATTCCAGATGCGTCGCAAGCGTTCAGCGTCAAGCCCAAGAACGATATGGAATTCCCTGAAACCATACGCCAAGTGAGTGGGGGCTCAGTGCAGAGCAGCCCATCCAGGACAACTGAAGCGCCTGTCTTTACTCAACCGCCGCCTCTTGGACAGTTGGTGCAGCCGAATACCGCAGCCGATGCACCATGTTCCGCTTCAAATGCAGACAACTTCGAGGATATTCCGGATGACGACGGTATTTTCGGTGATGGATCTGCTACGGTCAAAATCTCCAAGGATAAAGGAAAATTGCCATCATCGCAGACCGTTTCCTGCATCACACCACCTACTCCTACGCCGCAAAAGGCCGAAAAGCCTCAGGAGCACTACGACGACGATTTTGAACAAGATTTTGAACTGCCTTGTGATGGTAAACTACGGCTGTCCACTAAGAGGGACATTCCTAGGACGCCATCCTTGTCATCCAACGCCGACGATCTCGACTGGGGCGAGGGCAGCTTGGGCACCCGTTACGGTGGTACTCGACGAGACGGGCGCTCGGCACGAAGCTCTTCAGCTTCTGCCCTTAGCCCCAGCATGTCCAGCTCCATGACCGCAGAGAGTGAAGACGAAATCTTTGAAGGACTTGTTTTGCCCTCTGGACCTTTCGACTTGCAAGAACGTCTCCAGCAGCGAAGGAAGAACTTCTCGCCTGAAAGAGTCTCTGACAACGTGTCGCGATCACCATCCACAGCAGTAACGTCAGACCCTCTCAAGGAACCCTCACAAGCAGATGCGGATCGCGAGGATTTCTTCGACGACTTGGATATTGGAGACGGCAATTTTTTTGGCCGCGGTAAATTGACCCTTCATCGCAATATCAAGATCAAACAGACACAGGCCGCCAGCCCCGCACGGCCCAAGACAGCCATTTCTTTGACTTTTACAAACAAACCGATCGCGTCCTCCGTCGCACCTGGATCCGGGTCCTCGTCGTCGCCCACCTCCCAAACTAGAGTCTGCCGCCCGAGTCACGAACGCGCGCATTCTACATCGTTAGAACCCGTATACGAGACCGCGGGTGGCGTAACGGGTGCATCTCTCTGGCGCACCAGTCGTCATTCACAATCTCGTCAGGGGCATTCACACCAGTCTTCCGTCAATAGCTTGCCCACGCCAACTACCACCTCTCCCGGACGACAGTTTCCTTTATCCACGCCGCGCGGTCGGGAACTGGCCTCCAAATCATCCTTTTCTTCGCTCAAAGGCGAAGCGTCGACTACGAACTCTCAGCTTCTCAAACAGAAGCGCTCTATGCTGGCGACACGCACTCTCAACAGCATGCATCCCAGGCCAATGTCTTCCTATCGCCCGCCCTCGAGGGGCGAAACAACGACGGGTCGTCCTCAATCTGGCTTACGACCCAAGACACCAGTGGAGCGACAGCAGCGCTTGGGATTTAACGACAGCCCTGCCTCGTTGACGCGAAAACCACAGCCTTTCCTACCTGCTGGCGCCTCTCAGGGCAAATCACAGCACGTTGCCTCCAAGACTTTGCGTCAGTTCCGCCGCCACGACTCGGACAACGCCATTGATTTTCGACCCCATTCCCGCGGCTTCTCGAGACCAGGCACGCGATCACCCAGTCCCCACCGATATAGGATTGCCGCGGACACGTGGGAGCGCCTCAGCAAGCCCAAGAATAAGAAGCACTTTGGCAATGGCCACGAACTCGATGGGTTCGACGACCTTCCCACCTCCCGAGATTCGGAAACGCGGTACCTCAAACAGCCCTTGGCCGGTGGTACTGCCAAGGCCGCCACCCGAAACAAGCTCTATCAAAATATTCTGCCCGACCGAACAGCCACTCCAGCACCATTGACGGCTTTTCTTCCAGCAAGGACAACGCCCACGGCAACGACGACAACGACGACAATACCGACAACTACATACACGCCACGCTTTGCCCGTGATACGACTGCCAGCCGCATCGCCCGCGAGACATCGTTGGCTCACCGTGCACCCAGCCATGGCCCTTTATACGCGATAGCTGGCCAGCGTGAAGCCCACGTTCCACTTCTCGGACCGAGGATAACAAGCAACTTGACCCAGCACCAGTCATCGACACCTGGTCTACCGCAGACGGCAATCCGCTCCAGAAAGAAGACGAAGCGGCCTCCGCAGCTCAAACCGCACCTCATTGCCAATCTCAACGCAGGAAAAGACTCCAAGGTGGTGAATGGCATGTATTACAACGCCGACACCTTTCAATGGGAGGGCAACGAAAACGCGCTCCATGCATTTGATGCTACACTTTCTACACCTACCTCTACTGCTGCTCATGCCGCGACCGCTGCTACTACTATGGCGGCCGGTCACTACCAGACTCGAGACAAGGACATGGCTACCCCTCGACCTGCCCTCATTACCAACATCAGTGCTACCAAGGGCGTGCAAGTCGTCAGCGGGATGGTTTTTGATCCTCAAAACATGTGTTGGCTGAAGTTGGGCCGGCACGGCAAGGCCAGGTCGGAAGCCACGACCGACACGATGGACGGCTTTGACGCGTTCGACGACGAGGATGATGTATTTAAAGATATTCCCGACCTGGATGACAACATAGGAGAAGAGGACCGTCACGGAGAAGGGGGTGGTAGCGGCCGCGGCCGTATCTCCGACGTCAAGGACGACTGGCTCGTGGGAGAGGAATTCGACGTCGGCCCTGAATTCATCCGAAGACAACGCGAAGAAGAAGATCGGTGGAGGAAAAAATGCGAGAAGTGGGTTGGCCGTGGTCCGAGAGACCTTGACATGTGGAGGTGGACCATTCGGGACCTTGTGTCTCAGGTTGACGATCTGACAACGTGACGGATGGATAATTGACTGACCAGCCGGCTGAGCAGTCAGCCCCAAGGACAGTTTTCCCCGCCACAACCCGCCTTTTTCCCTCTTTTCTTTTTTTTCCCTTTTCCTTTTTCTTGTCTTTAGAGAAGCATCGCATCTATTCACACGTTTCATTTACGGGTCATAGACAATAAAAAAGGAAAGCGAGCGTACAAGACAAGGAGCGTCACTGGGGTTAAGATGGCTTTCCTTTTTTTTTTTTTTTTGGGTCCTGTCACGGGGTGGGAATTTTCCGCGTCGCCTCTTTTTTTCAAAAAAATCTTCTAATGACTGTAACGACGAACATGATGTTTTATGAGTACTACTTTTTTTTCTCCCTGCCGTCTTTTTCTTTCTGGTATTTATATCGTGGATTTGGTGAAGAATGGGGCGTCACTTATGTGCGGTGTACGAAATAACATGCAATAAATAACATTCAAGGATATTTGAGGGAATTTTGGTGAGCATGTGCGTATATACATGTGGACTGAAACCTGGACCGGAAACGTGCTTTGCTTGGCATCGCTGCCAAAGTATTACTTGTCTCCCTTTTGGCCCTTTGCCTTGCTGGCACTGCTGGCATTGCTTCGCGGATCGAGACCCCTTCTGCGCATGGCGTTTTTGCGGCCCTTCTCCATGTACGCCTTGTCCTCCTCATCGTCCCAGCCGCCAAAGTCGTCGGTCTTGGCGGGACCTTCTTCGGTGGAGATGGGTGTCCGGTCGACGAGGAGGTTGGTGTCGTCTTCCTGGTGGTGGTTGGTGGCGGACACGCTGCCGCCGGCCTTGCTGGGCGAGGGCCCAATTTTCTTGAACTTGGCGACGTAGAAGCCATCCACGTTGTACGTGTGCGGGTAGTAGCGTCTCGTCAGGCGCAGGCTGGCGTCAAACTTCTTGCCCATGAAGCTTGTGAAGCCTTCTTTTCCGAACGCGAGACCCGTGTCCACGAGGCGGATGTTGGGTCTGCGCGAGAGGGCGTACTGGACTACTTGTTCGTTTTCTTCAATGGTGACGGAGCAGGTGGAGTAGACGATGTAGCCGCCTGATTTGGAGGCGTGGTTGACGGAGTCGATTGCTGAGAGGAGAAGCTGCTTCTGGACGTGGGGCAGCTGCATGAAGTCCATCTCCGTCTTGTTGGTCTTGACGCTGGGGTCCTTTGCTATGACGCCTGTACCGGAACAAGGGGCGTCGAGCAGGACGCGGTCGAAGCCGCCCATTGGCTTGGGGAACTCGCGGGCGTCGTAGTTGGAGACGATGACGTTGCGCGCGCCGAGGCGGTGGATGTTGCCGATGAGACCCTTGGCACGGGCCTTGCTGGGGTCATTGGCGATAATGATGCCCGTGTTCTTCATCATGGCGGCCATGTAGGTTGTCTTGCCGCCGGGGGCGGCGGCCATGTCGAGCACGCGCTCGTTCTCCTGGGGGTCCAGCGCCATGCAGGGGAGGAAGGAGGATGCTGCCTGAAGAATGTAGTGGCCTGCGAGGTATTCCGGGGTTGCGCCCAGGGGCACGCTGCTCTCAAACACCTGCAGCCCAACCTTGGACCATTTGCCGACAGGCTCGAGAGTGACGCCGCGGTTGATGAGAGCCTGAGCGAGGTCGCGGCGGTGCGTGCGGAGCGTATTGGTTCGGATTACGACGGGCCGGGCCGACTCGTTGGCTTCGAAGAAGGCAAACGCTTCGCGGGGTGTGAAGAGGCTGTAGAGCTTCTCGGCTAGATACTCGGAATAGCCGTAGTAGGCGCATATATCCTTGATGAGCTGCGCTGTGTATTCCGACCGGGAGCGGCCGTCCTCGGCGAGATTGGCGAAGTCGTCGAGCACGCGGATATTCTCGGTGATTCTGGTGCGGAGAAGCTGCAGATCCGGTGCGAGGAGAGCATTCGGTTTGCCCGATAGCCCGTCGTCGTCATCGTCGCCGTCATCGAGGATGTGCGGCTTGTCTCCAGCAATGTTGGTCTGCATGGCGCTCTCGGCCAGTTCTGCCGCATTGGCAGCTTCTGCTTCGGCCAACTGCCGGTCCAGTTTCCGCGACAGGCCCTCAATATTGGCCGCTGTGAGTTTCTCCTCGGCATCGGACTCGTCCTCGTCTTCTGAAAAGATGGGCTTCTCGACATTTTCCGCGTCCGAGTCGAACACTGATGAATCTGAATCCGAGCCCAGGAAGTCATCGCCTAGTACCGCTCCCTCGCCGCTGTCTTCCCAATCAGACAGCTTTTTTATATCCAGGTCTGACGCGTCCTCGTCGAGACCAACGTCTGAATTTTCGTCATCCTGGAGACCTTTTTGCCTTGTGGCCACTCCCTTGGCCTTGGGTTTTGTCTTGTTCTTTTCGCTTGCCACCCTGTGAGAGGCGGAGGCGCTGTTGGCATTCCTGGACGCCTTATTTGACGTTTGCGCCGCAGACCCATTGGTCTTGCTGCTCTTGGGTGGCTGGGCGTTCTTGACCGTTCTCCTTCGCTTATTGTCCTGCGTTTCTGAGGGCGTGTCGACGGGCAGACCGGCCTTTCGCTTGAGTTTGGCGAAGTGTTCTTCTGATAGGGGCTCGGGCGCACCCTGTTTCCTGCCCATGCGTCTTCCAGAGCCCATATTTAAAGACTTTTGAGGTGATTGGGCCGGGACGATGTATAGAGAGAGATGCGAGGCAGCAAGATTGCACAGTCTTGGCTGCCAAATCCATCGCCCCGCCAGAACTTTTTTTTTCTCGAGAGGCGGCGATAAGGGGTCCTGGATCGGTAAAAGTCCGTATCGGGACCCTGGCATAGAGTATTGCTATTCGTGCGGCTGCCCCACTTTAATATGGAGTCTAAGGAAGCACTAAAAATCACCTTTTTTTACAAATTACCTACATACATACAATTGCTTATACGCGCGCAATTGCCTGCGTGCGTGCAATTACCTACGTGCGCGCAATTGCCTGCGTGCGTGCAATTGCCTGCGTGCGCGCAATTGCCTACGTGTGTGTATAGTTACTTAAAGAAGGGACTTAACCTATAAAAGACTAGCTAGTGGGGCAGCCGCACGAATAGCAATACTCCTGGCATAGCGCGCTAAGGCCTTAAGCCACCAGACCACATACGGACCACTGACTTGACACGCACTACCAGGCATCAGCCACGCTGGCAAGTGGAGCGAGCTGACAAGGTTTCTTGGGAACAAACATTGTGCGACACCAGTCGGCGGCGAAATTCTTTCTAGTTTTGTTTTGTAAGCTCCAACATTTCATGCCAGGAAGCTACGGATGCTTATGTTTCTGCTCGCGCGGCATGTACGAAACGCTGCGTCTCTCTTGGATGTGGTCCAGTTGCAGCCTGGCACTGTTAAGATAAAGTACTAATAGCATTTCGCTGCATCCACCTGAATGTAGCGTCGGATGTTGTTAAGCTGGAAAGGTCACGACAGTTCCCTTTTTACAGCCGTTCTGCTTTTAAGATCTTCCTGACGTTTATTCGTACTTTGGTACTAGGTAGGTAGGTAGGTAGGTACCTACTACTTAAAGTACCTACTGTGTAATAACGACAAGGCGGGTACCTTTAAATTGGGTAGCCTGAGTCAAGGTACTAGATACTTAAGTACCTAACTATCAGGTATCCAGTTGCTTTAGCTACCACTACAGATACACAGGCACTTAGGTTCTGAGTACCTAAGTTATCTTTTGAGACAGTCTGTATTATTCGCATATCATCATCAATCACTCTGCGTCACTGCACATGAGATCAGAATTCAATGGTACCTCCAGGCGTGGCGCAGCTGGTCTGCCATGCGGAGATTGTTGTCTTGCTCCTGCAGGTCCTACAGGCCCTACGCGTCCGTCTGTCCGTCCGTCCCTGCTCCATTGCCGCTCTTTCCGTGCAGGGCGTTTGTCTGGTGGCATCAAACCAGACCATTTGTTGCTGCACGGGGATGCGATCTGCACACGGGTCGAATCGTTGTTCTTCTTTGTCGTCTGTAACGCCTTGACGTTTTACTTTCCATTTTCCCCTTTGATGCACCAGTCGACAACTTTGCTGTTCTGTCTCGTTGTTGGATTTCGACTCACGTAGCCCGTCGCAGAAGAACATGCCGTTTCTGATCCCCATACAGTCTAGTTGAGAGCTCAGTCATCTCCAGCCTCGCGGTCGGATCTCGGCAGCGCGTGTGACATGGAAGGAGCCAGCGACAAGGGAGGAAAGCAAGGCCGGCACCTTCCAATCGGTTCTGCAACCATGATGACCCCTGAAGCCATTCATCGTCGTCACAGCCCGACCTTGATTTTGCCCGATGGACATCGTCTTGCTCCGTCACCTCCCGCGTGCGGGGCGTCAGCGTCAGCTGTGGAGGACACCCAAACACAGGTCGATGGGCCGCCGCCGTCCGAGCAACAGCAGACGTACAATGACAAGTACGTCGTCGTATATGACTTTGCTGGCATAGGTATGTGTTCACGTGGCTTCACGCCAGCATCGGCAAACGTGGCAATGCGGCCCGCCCGCTGACCAGACCAAGACTACGATGTCGCATCCACCGAGTTCACCCACCTGCTGGACAGTCTCGAGGCAGCAGGACTGCACGCAGAAGTCCGTCCAGGCTACGACCAGACCATCCTGATTTTTGTCAAGGCATCCGAGCAATTACTAGGCAATGCCGTATACAAGCAGAGGTAATGTATCTCCCCAGCCGCGCAAAGTCTCCCTTGACACCTAATTGCCGAGTATTGACCCTCATATGATGCAGAGTCAAAGATTGGCTGTATGCCATTACCCAGTCGCACCCCGGCGGTGACAAGGACACTGTTGTCAAGGCCCTCTTCGAAGCAGAAGATCTGCTTTCACTGTATCATCTAATTCACTGGCCGAAAGAGCTTGGTGGTGCTGGCGTCACTCCCCAAGTCGGGGACTGGAAACATGTCAAATCCATGTTTCCTTTGCACAATGAAGCTGTCAACCAGTCTCTCTTGCGGCGTTTGAGCAGGCGTATTATCCTGACTTTCGACGACTTTGACGAGATTTGCCACCTTCATGGCACAAAAGTGGCTTTTTACTTTGCATTCCTTCAGACGTACCTCGTGTTCATGACCTTCCCGGCTGTCACAGGTCTTATTGCTTGGTACTTCTTTTCAAAATATTCGCTATCTTACGCCATTTTGACAGGCGTCTGGTGCACTGCCTTTGTGGAATACTGGAAACTCCAAGAGATAGACCTCAGTATTCGCTGGAAAGTTCGCGGCGTCAATAAGGTTAAGGTGAATAGGCCGAGTTTCAAGTACGACAAGATTATTGTGGATGAAAACGGCCGCACAAAGCACTACTTTCCCAAATGGAAACAGATCTTACGCCAGCTGCTTCAGATTCCGTTTATTTTGCTGTCTACGCTCGCATTGGGTCTGATCATTTGCGCCTTTTTCGTTGTCGAAGTATTGATTTGTGAGACGTATGAAGGTCCCCACCAATTCATCTTGGTAAGCATGTGAATCTACCCATAGAGTCGTCTGTTTGAAGAGAAAAAAAAGTAATCTCATTAAGCTGACCATTACCAGGAATACGTGCCGACCATAATGCTCGCCGTTTGCATTCCCCGTATTTCCTCCGCTCTGGAAGGCATCGCTACTGCTTTGACAGAATACGAAAATCACCGTACCGCCGACGATCATGAAATGTCTTTGACACTAAAACTCTTTGTACTCAGCATTATCACCAATTATCTTCCTATCCTGTTGACCGCGTTTGTCTACGTGCCCTTTGGAGATGAGATTATCCCTCATATAAAGCAGCTCCTGGAACAATTGTTTCCCACGTTCACAAGTAGTCTCGTGTTTCGACCATTCCGACCAGATTCAGACCGACTTCGAACTCAGGTTATTGCTCTTACGGTAACAGGACAACTGTCGGATTTCTTCGGAGAAAACATTGTTCCGTTGATCAAATACAAACTGATTGACTGGTATCGCGACTTTCGCCGAGCCTATACGAAGGACACCATGCTTCTCACGCTGACAACGGACGATCCCAACGAAGCGGATTTCCTGAAGCGTGTTCGAAACCAGTCAATGCGTTCAAAATATAACGTGCAAGACGATATTGCGGAGATTGTGCTCCAGTTTGGCTATCTTGCATTATTCTCGCCCGTTTGGCCATTGATATCCATGGGTTTCCTGGTCAATAATTTGATAGAACTTCGCTCCGACTTTGCCAGGATTTGCATCGAGCATCAGCGTCCCACGCCGACGCGGTCCGACGGCATTGGACCGTGGGTCACGGCACTTGAAACACTGACTATGCTCGGCAGCATCACCACAGCCGCTATCGTCCACTTCTTTGGAACTAATAGTGTCGGAGGCGGCAGCTGGACAACGCTGCCAATCACCATCTTTTTCAGCGAACACGCGCTTTTAATGCTGCGATCATTGACCAAATGGATATTCGAGCGGTACGGGTCTGACGAGATTCGGCGAGAGCGCAATGAGAGATATGCCCGCCGACTGCATCATTTGGAACAGATTGAGCATAACAAGCAAGCTGGTCTACATCTGTCACGGGCAGAAAGAGAACGTCGCAAATCGGTGCTTATTTCGAGTTCCGACTCCTTTTGGACGAAGCAAGTGGAAGATGGTAGCAGCGTGGCAGCTGGGCTGAGCTTGATCAACTTGGCGAGACAATGGAAGAAGAGCCAGAGGGACAAGAAAAAGGAGTAGTCAGACAAGCATGATGCCATGAACGAGGGCACATGCCATGATCAACGTGATGGAAATGTTATGTGGATGTTTCAGGACCATGTACTTATGTTTGGACGGTAATACATTATCATCTAACTCTGCTCCGCCAACTTGCCTGCAAGGTGCGGATAACGGGGGGACATAACATAATTGTACATGAACTCAGTAAAATGCATAACAAAGGACATTTCATCTAGGCCGCTATGCCCGGCATGCTCGTTGTGATTTTGAAAGCGCCAATTCCCTTGGTCATATCCTCCACCTCTTCCATCGAACCATCAGCGCTCGTCGCATCATCGCCAGCGCCCTTCTCCGTCGCTGGCTCGGGATACCATACTGTCTCGAGACCGGGCCGGATAATGCCCTGGCGGTCGTAGAGTGATCGGGCCCGGACATACTTGTCCAACTTCCAGTAATTCTGTCTCAATTGGGTCGCCAGAACCTCTCTCTTGGCCTTGAGCTCCTCGCCTCGAGCACCTTCAGGGTCCGCGATCCACTCCCTCGTCGCAATCTCAAATTCAGCGACGAGTTCGTCTCTGGCCTTTTGCAATGCGTCTCGGGCGGCGGTGTCTTTCATGGCATCGTTTTCTCCAGGGACGGGCTCGGTGTACTTGTACTCCCAGTCCTCGTCGCCGCCGAGCTCTTTGATGATTTGAGAAGGATGGATGAACTCTTCGAGTCCCTCGCGACCGTAGGTCAAGTGGACCTTGGCGGCGACAACGGGGTCAAGCCAGGCTGAGATGATTTTCCAGCAAGCTGTGACAAAGGAGTCAGTGATTAGAAAACTCCCAAGGAGAAAGAGCCCGCAAAGAGTGAGAAAGAGGAAGAGAATCTTACGTTTAAAGACCCATGGAGAGTTGTGGATGAGAATGGCACCCAAGGACTCGGGGTAATTAGCCTCAAAACACTTGATGATGAACTTGACAGGAGTATAGTCCATGTTAGCGAGCGTAAAGTTGGACAAGTCGAAGACCAAGGTCGCAGTCTCGACGGGGGACGTCAAGGTGAAGCGAGCCGTCTCAATGATGTAGGTTGTATATCGCTCGATGCTTTCCACAGATTGATCGGCAGCTCGATGGAGTCGCGCCCGGACGTAGCTAATCGGGCGGTTCTCTCTGTCAACGCCGTGGATAAAACTCTTGCCCTCACGGATCTGTTTCATAAAGTCTCGGGCGAGGGTCTTGCTCTTCTCATCGCCATTCTTCTCATCCTGCGCAAGGAACTCTTCGCCATGGGCCAAGATGTCCGCATCGACACGAAATGTGTCTTGCCTCCAATGCAGACACGTAAACATCATGACCAATGCGCGTTGGACGTCCCATTTGCGAGCCCTGAGGAATCGCAAGACAAGGCCATCGGGATGCTCGTGTTTGAGCGTTGACGCCACCATGGCGCGGATGGAGTCGGGGGTCTGTGAAGCAATGGCTTGTTCAAACTCCTTGACAAGTCCGGCTTTGTCTGCCTCGCCGTTGCCGATTAACTTGATGGCTTCCTCGGGAAGGACAGACGCGGTCTTGGGCGCCTCGGCCTGCGTCCGGCCACCGAACCATCGAGACTTTTTCGGGGGTTCGGCTTTAGGTGCAGGCGCCGCGGGCTCGATTTTCTTGTTGTCCCAGTCCTTGAAGATGTCGTATAGTTTGAATACGCAATGCCACAGCTCGCGCAGCTTTGCTTCCTGGTCGGCGGACAGGTTGCCAACATGGCCGGGCGGGACTGATGAGCTCATGTTGCTGCTGAGGCAGTTGTCTACCTGACCGGAAGGAATCGGTGTGGGTATTCGAGTAGGAAAGGCTGCGAGCTGAGTTCAGAAATATGGATCATACCAATAATAATAATAATAATAATCAAGAGAGCTTCGAAGGGGATGTAAAGAATTGCGCGCGCCGGGCTTGCTTTACCAGTAGAGGTTGCTATTTCGATACGTACCTTTATAGGTATGTGAGTAAGTACTTAGGTAAGTAAGTAGGTACTTAGTTAAGGATGTAGGTGTGAGGATGGCACGCAACTCGAACTAGGCACGTCGAGGTGAAGGTGTCCTGAAAGAGGGTAGTTGTGACAACAAAAGAGCGTTTTGGAAAGAGCACAGCTCTAGAAGGCGCAAATCTCTATTAAGCCCGAAGCAGGGAAGGAAGCTTGAGCGTGACGATGTGGAGTGAAGGCAGGACATCTCTTCAAGGCGACGGGAATGCGACCTTTATAATGGTTTGTTGCGACAATTGAAGAATAGAATCTCTCTATACAAGAAGGACGCACTGCGCAAGTGCACAAACATTGAAGGAAGCCACCGCGGGTCGCCGGCGTCTGCCGTGCCAAATCCGCGAATAGAGGACAGGGAGTTTCGGAGAAGCTTGCGATTGGTCCAGAAGTAGACTGGAGGGTGACGGGGACCTATGCGCCACTGGGCGCGCCGCCAAAATCGTGTCGTGAAACACACGGGCAGAACACAACGGCCAAGCGTCACTCCCACTGATGGCTGACGAAGGGGGTGGGGTTCGTTGTTTTGGTGCGCGAAACTGCGGCATGTCCGCGTCTGGTATGCGAACATGGAAGCACCAGACTTGTGCCTGTGCAAGTATCCGTGCCACTAGAGCACGAGACTGGACCAATGGGCCAGACCGGACCCGACCAGACCAGACCCCACGAGGCCAGACGCGCCATGTGATGTCACAGCGTCCGGCCTGCTCCCATTGGCCAATGCAAAAAGCCCAGTGCGGCAGGAGCGACTGGACGAACCAAGCTAAGCATTGAAGCAATCTGGCTGGCCAGATTGGCGCGCCCGCCCCCGCATCATGTTTCCTCGGCCTTTTTGCCTTTTTGCCTTTTTGCCCTTTCCCCCCTCACCCTATGTCAATTCGTGTTTGGCCGTTTCTTTGTTTGATTCCACGTGCTGAACCAGGCCAGGCCATATTCACAAACTCATCTGATGCCGTCGTCTTCTGCACGTCTTCTGCACATGTGGTCTCCTATGCTTCTCATACTCATCTTATGGTTCCAGCCGCATGTTTCTTTACAACATTCACGCTTCCCAGGACCCCCAAAACTCTGACGCCTTGGGCCTCCGCACAAGCAACCATTCCCACGGCTGTTAGCCATGAGAACAATTTCTGGAAAAATACATAAACATCTGACTAGTCTCTCAGCTCCATAAAACCGTGCCCGCCATCACTGTCTCCACAAGCACCACGGACCATTGCTTCAGCGCGCTTGGCTCGGAATATCATGGATGGCCCGCGCATCGACACATGTGGGGGCAGTCATAGCTGACGGCATGTGGTTCGACAGACTGCACTCACCATGGAATAAGACCGATTCCCTGTTTCAAGGGGAGGGATTATCCGTCAGAGACTTGAGTCCGTGGTTGACCGTTAGAAAGAAGCCGCGCCGTGGATTTGTCCGGTCTTGTGTCTAGCTCCAGGGCCCAGAGGGTGAGGAAACCTGGACAGCGAAATGGGTTATACGGCTGAAGCCACTACTAACGGCCACGTTCCTGCGCTTATCATTCGAGACTAGCTACAGTGGATCGTAAGTAAAACCTGTATGACAGAATGTTCGGGATTACCTGGACTTACTGTACTCCCCCAAAAGAATCACCATGCCGCTTGTCCACCCCGTTTGGAGAACGGGAACGGACTCCTCTCGGCCGTCTCCAGGGTACAGGCCCCGGCGGTGGGACAGGAAATTCTTTCAAGTACGACATTGCACAAGACATTCGGGCATTCGGGCATTCTTCTCGACACAACTCCGTGTGGCCATATGCATAATGACGTGTGCAGAACTCGGTTGCGGCATCGGTTAGGAGTACCCTCATTCATTCACACTTTCAACACGGGCTGACAGACCGAATAGAAGATAATGTCAACATCGAATAGCCATTGAAAAATCCAGTACCTCTTCATGTTCTCGGGCAGTCCCATATTCCAACTGACGGCCTCTCACATACAAGGGACCGAAATCAGCCGCAGTAGCAGTAGTCGCATCGGATATCACTCCACAGCAAACAACAACTTTCCCTTGTCTTGCGTGCATTGAACAGTGGTCAAGTCTCGTCGTGCGACTAATGGCATATATGCTTCGCCAGTGTTTCCAACGCCGAAAATACCGAGCCGAACCGGCACGTTAAAAGAATTAAAACTATCTCTTAGGAAAGGACGCTGACGAACATCAGTTCAAAGACGAAAAAGTTGCGGCCGAGAAAATTGGGTCAGGCAGGATGGCCAATTCGCCTCCTCTCGTATTTAGATCACATGTGTGTTGATCGACGGCCGACGGCCGCCGTTAACGTTCGCACCCCCCTTTATTGTTGTCGACTCGGCACAGTCGTACCGTGACGTGTGGTTCTTTAGACATCGCGGAGATGTACGAGAGATGGTTTATCGTCGTGCTGGTCGCCAATGCCAATCGTTTGCGGATGCGCAGCGGAGGACTGTGTGCTGTGGAAGGAATGGTCGAAGCCCAGGGTCGTCACGACAATGTGGATATTGTCACACAAATTCGTCTGCTTGGGGATGAAATCCAGAGCAAATTTGTTGTTCGAGATCATAGATAGCCGCTGGCTCCATCTCGCGACGGCTGCTCTATGACAGATGCCACGTTTCTCGTGACCATGTAACGTGGGTCATGGCGCGGTGGGATTCTGATTGGTATTTGCGGCGACATCCTCAGGCGGCGAGGCAGTAGGCATTTGAGCAAAGTGGCTGGCCGCCTACGAGCAAGCTTACGGTGACGATGGCCGACATGTCGTTGAGCCTCTTGCGCAAGTAGATTGATTGCAAGTGTGTAACCCATCCTGATCAGCTGGTGCGGGACATGCACGCGCAAGTCGGGTGGACGGCCTATCCATGCCACTAGAACCAGCCAACCCTGGAGGTGCAAGCATGTACATACAGTGGGTTGTAAGTAACCATTGATTTGGAACTGTCCTACGCCGAAATTGCACGCACTTGCATGTAGATGAGTATATCGTCTGACAGAAGCTGCACGTTGGAACGATGCGTAATTGGACTGCGGTGCACATGATCTGTAAGACACGTAGAATCCCGTTGCAAGTAGACGGACTCTTAACGCGTCGGTCCAGCCCAAACGCGAGATCCGCTCCGCGAATTCCACCACGGCCGATTCATTTAATGGCACTTGGGCCAACACGAACATGTGCGTATGATGTGCGCCGACGGGAAGGGAATTGCACGGAAGAACAGCCGTCAGCCAACAGCACTCCGCTCAACGGGCGCAACAAGATTCATTTGCCGTCGCGGGGAGGGATGAAGGAGCAATTGGTGGCCAGCATGAAAACGCGGTGTTTTTTTCTTTTTTTCTTTTTTTCCCTTGTACTCTCATCGGCGTG
>SRPV01000497.1:0-18276 GCA_018360135.1 Claviceps sorghi | reverse complement strand
TTTGCTTCGTCGGAAGATTTGTCAGTTCTGTGCAGAGTCCACAGTCCTGCGGCCACATGAATTCTTTCCGGTGTCTACTATTCGAGTTCAAGCTCCCGCTCTAGCCATGCCGCCACGTGGAAAGGAGCGGGTAGCTGCTCCTGTGGCGGTGCCATTGAATCATGCAGTCTTCAAACCTTCTCACGTGATGTGGCCAAATTGTGGAAGGCACACCCGGTCTCCCCCTAGATCCTAGCTCCGAGCTCCACTCGTCAACCGGTGGCGGATGCAAGCCCCATCTTGCCGATTTCCACCAGACAGGACCGGACGTGAAGAAGTGCGAGAAAAAAAAAAAGTGGACATTACAATTAGACTGCTCACGCCCTCCATCACGGCTTCCGCCAAAGTGTCGGGCTGCATCGACGCTGTCGTGTGTTGTTGTCAAATGCGCTCAACAGGTTGACATGTTTGCCACTCGTCACTCAGCTTGCGTCTGGAAAGTCTTGATTGCATCACAGCCACGGTCGGGCACGCGAGTCGCGCGCCTTTCGTTCCGCACATGCGTCGCCACGACACACGCGTCACACGAGGCAGCCGGGGGAAGGGAAACGCGAATTCGTCGACACGTGATTGTCCTGCCTTTCCCACCTCTACTGTGTGGAGGCGAACGATGTGCGTGAGTCACCGACAACCTGACGACTATACCTGACAAGCCCTTTGTTGCGACTGATGAAAATTATCCCTGTCTCCGGCCACTCCGTTGTCCGGGAAAAAAAAAAAAAAAAAAAAAAAAAAAAAAACCAGCGCCACCACAATCAGCCGAGCTTCCTTGATGCTGTTTCCTTGCTCCAGAACTCCCGCCTTGTCCGGATACCTCTCGGGCGAGTACGGAGACTGGGCGACTGATGAGTGCGTTGCCGGGCAGATTCTACGTGACGATGGCGTAAACGCCCTGTCGAATACGTCCTCGTCGTTCGGAAAACAGTGTCCCTCTTTTTTCGTCCTCGGCCCCGGTGCTCGGGATATGCCCTTTTTGCAACGTGTTTGGTCGGACCAAGTCGCGACTCACAATGAGTCTTGTGAGAAAGGCAGCACCGATGATGACGACATTCTCTATTCTTGCGCGAAGAAATGGTTTTTCGTGGTGTATGCGTGTGTGTGCGTGCGCGCGCTCTTTTTGACGCGGCCTTGCTGCCTCCTCAGCCGCGCGCCTCGCGTCGACGCGAAACATGATATTCCGCTGACCGTTGTGCTTCGATATGGACACCCCCTTTCTTGTCGTTGGTGTCGATGTTCCTGTTGTTTTAAGTACATTAGATGTCAGCCGAGACGCGTCGTGAGAGAAGCCGCCGCCCGGCCGTCGTGGTCCTGGACGTTTCGGCGCAAAGCTTCCGCTGGTCCGCTGCGCGCTGGATATGGCTTTTTCCGAGATCGGACGCCGGAGATTCTGCTCCCTCCTTGTGGCGTGTACTTGGCAACAGGGTTTTGCTTTTGCTTTTTTTTTTTTTTGCTAGCGTAGCTGGATGGGGCGTCTTTTGAGGATGAAATCGGGGCGGTGTCCGTCAAGGTAGGTTAACTGGGCGGTTTGCGTCCTGCGCGGGATACCATGTTATTGTTGATTGATGACGAGCGTAGTCTGTATTGCGTAGAGTGCCGTCCGCCTTCCACGATACCACGTGCTGTAGCGTCTTACTCCCTGTTCCGCGCCCCGAGGCTACGATCGCATGGCTTGGCGCCGGTCATGGCGACTGACATGCCCGGCTGTGGAAGTGCCGGGGGTGCTTGCTATATATATTCTTTCTTTTATTTTTTATTTTTTTGGTTTGTTATTTTAATATTCTTTATATTCTTTTATCTTGTATTATTTTTATTCTTATATTACTTTTATTCTTGTATTATTTTTCTTCTTGTATTATTTTTATTCTTCTTTTTCCTTTCCCTTTCCCTTTGTCTCTTTCTTTTCCTTTTCTCTTTTTCTTCCGCTTCTTTTCTTCTTTCTTCAGCTTGCTCCTGTATAACATAACTGTACGTTGCGCACGGACAATCCTTTTCCCCTCTACACAATCTGCGTTGTGCTATAGGAAGAGGCACGGAAATGTGGATAAGATTTATAGTATATGTAGCATATAAAACAGAAGAACATATATATATATAAACATAAACATATAAAAAGAATCATAAAGCATATGGAAAGAAACATGTAGAATGTAATCACATAAAAAGAAACATGAAAAGAAACGCATAAAAAGAAACAGAAAAAGAAACGCATAAAAAGAAACAGAAAAAGAAACACCTGACCATATAAACCGACTGCCAAGTAACAGTTCCTTCCCATGGTGCCTCGGAACGGGAGATCCGCAAAGCATTCGGCATGCGCACGGCACTCGGACTGGGTCGTTGGCGGTGCTTCCGGGTCTTGTGTTCGGTGCCCGCTGGCGGGCGCAGGTAGTGGGCTTGGAGGTTGGTGTTTGGTTAGTCCTGTGCGATGGGAAATCGGGTGGTGTGGGGGATGCGAGGTGCGAGGGGAATGAGGAGTGGGTTGAAGTGAGGATTAAGCGTATTAAACACTGAGTATGCAATGTACGATGTGCGGTGTGCGGTACATGATATACAACATACCACATACAACATACCACATACAACATACCACATACCACATACAGTATGCAGTTTGCAGTATACTAGACCGTCTGGCTGCCCGAATACATCGGCATCAGAGACACAGACAAAGCGTCGGACTCCTCCAGACCTTGCTGACCCTTTCCGACCCCTTTCTAGCCGCGGCAGGACGAAGCTACACAGTTCACGACCCCCTCCCTCGCGTATCCAAAGTCTCACAACACAACGCCAACAACCCGTAATATATCGCGATACGTTAAACCTCTCGACCAGTCGCTGGCGTATCTACTTTCATAAACGAATCATACTTGCCATCGCAAGCGTCTCCACAGGACGGCCCCATTTTCAAGATGTAAAGCGGGAAGGCGCGCTCCTCAAGCCTGCCTGCGTTCGCTCGAGCACAAATGTTTGGCTCTGCCCCGACAATCCTAATACGCGATGCAGAACCAAGATTGAGAGAAAGAAACGAAATGATGCACAAGAAACAGGAAAGGAGAGAAAAGAAAAGGAATGCGCGTCGTCTGCTAACGAGTGGCCACCATCCTTCCGTCTCTTACCGCGTCTGTTCAACAAAGCAGAGCACCTCTGCGGAAACATCACCTCGCTACTCCCTGCCCGACCACCACCCCAGCTGCCACTGCCCGTTCTGCGCGGATGCAGAACCGGGCACGATGGGTCTCGACTGCGTTCTACAGGGCATCAGGGGCACGACCAAGGACGTTACTGAGGATGAACTACAAGGACGGGCGTGCAGGACACAGTGCACAAAAGTATTATCAGTGCGCTGGTGAGACAATGTATTGCATCGCTTGGGTATCATGAAAAAGCAATTTCCAAGAGAAAGAAGCGGAAAAAAAAATTAAATACAAAAAAAAAACCGCTTCAGATGTTTCTGTGGTGACCAAGATTTCCCCATCCCAAAACGCCAAATACCGAGAACTGATGTCCAACGCTCAAGCACAGTGAATATGCTCCGTTTCAAAAAAAAAAAAAAAAGTCCAGCTCTAGTCCTGGGGTGGACTTGGAGGGGGACTCGGAGTCCTAATCGGACTGAGAGTCGAACTGAGAGGTGAAGAGAAAATTGAAGAAAGAGCCGTATTGGAACTCTCACTGGCAGTCTCACTCTCAGTCTCACTGGGACTCGGAGTCCGAATCGGACTGAGAGTCGAACTGAGAGGTGAAGAGAAAATTGAAGAAAGAGCCGTATCGGGACTCTCACTCTCAGTCTCACTGGGACTCGGAGTCAAGAGCCCGTTTGTCACTGCGGGATGTTCCGTCAAGTCCTGCATCCTGTAGCTTCTGTAGTCCCGCTCAAAGGAGCAGAGCTGGTATCGGGACAGGCACTCGAGGCACCGGAGTGTTTGCATGCTTGTGTGGTTGGGTTGGCTGGCCACGATGCATTCGCAGCCATGGTCGCGGCAATACGTGCAGGCATTGCCGGGTGGAAGTCGCTCGCTCAGGGGCATGCCCCTGGCGATGCGGTGTGTTTTGCGGTGGTCTTCGATGACCTCGGGCGCAAAGAGGTGCAAGCACCGGGCGCAGCGGACGAGCTTGTCCAGCCGACGAGACCGGCAAGGTTTGCGAGTGTCGTGAGTTTTGCGGTGCTGCTTGTAGCACTTCTTCGAGACAATGTGTTGGCATCTCGAGCAGCGGATGAGACTCTTCGCCATGGCAGGCTTGGCATCAGGCTCTGCAACAGTGGACGAGGGAGAGGACTCTCGGGAGCTCGAGGCCACGGAAGACATGTTGATGGATGCTGGCGGGTGTGTTAGGCCATGGCGAACGTGTACACGAGACGAGCCAATACATGGAAAAATGACGAGAAAAAAAAACACGTGTAGACGGTGACTTACTTTTTGTGTGTGTCAAGATTGTGGAAGCTCTTGCAGTACAAGCAAGAGCGGTTTGTGAGTGACAATGAGTTGCAGAAGTTGCAGAAGTTGCAAAAGTTGCAAAAGTTGCAATGAGTTGCAAGAGTTGCGAGAGCAACGATTTGTGAGTGGATGGCTTGTGAATTGCAGAAGTTGCAAAAGTTGCAATGAGTTGCAAGAGTTGCGAGAGCTACAAGAGCTGCAAAGCAACAATTTGTGAGTGGTATGTTTGTGAGTGGTATGTTTGTGAATTGCAGAAGTTGCAAAAGTTGCAATGAGTTGCAAGAGTTGCGAGAGCTACAAGAGCTGCAAAGCAACGATTTGTGAGTGGTATGTTTGTGAGTGGATGGTTTGTGAATTGCAAAAGTTGCAAAAGTTGCAATGAGTTGCAAGAGTTGCGAGAGCTGCAAGAGCTGCAAAGCAACGATTTGTGAGTGGTATGTTTGTGAGTGGTATGTTTGTGAGTGGTATGTTTGTGAGTGGTATGTTTGTGAGTGGTATGTTTGTGAGTGGTTTGATGAGAGAGATGAGAAAGCCAGGAAAGGAATCAAAATCCCCCCGGGGGCACGACTCCCTTTTATACTCAAATCTCCCAGTCCCATTCACCATCATGCCACCGCAGCCATGACAAGAGGCCAAACTTTCACCCATCATAGATGCCCAGACTCCAGGCGCCATTTGCGGCAGAAAGACGCCTCTCACGACAGCATCAAGCTCTCCGGTCCATACGGGCCCATACGGACCCCATACGGAGACACTTCTCCGTGCCTCGCTCCATCCCAACAAGCCATAGTTCCCCCGGACCCCAGATCTCACAGGCTGAATCCGGGGAAGAAGACCGTGAGGCGTTGCTATTAGCTCGGCAAGGGTCTTTCTTGGCCAGATACGCCCAGTGGTACGACGTGTACATACCCTTCTTCTACCCACTACAGGCAGGTCTTCTTTGAAAAAGAAACATGTCAAGCGTTTCAGAACACTACCAATTAAAGTTCCATCGGGGAAAGTCCCATCAGGCAGGTCAGAGCTGGGGAAATAAAGCATTCCATATGTTGTTATGCGGCGCTCTCGCCTAGCCTGCACGACATGCACACCTCGACGAGATTGGTCACGCACGAATTCTTGCCCCCAAGTAACCAGCATCGGACCAAACAATAGCACGAAGAGGCATTTGTCGTGGATATCTGCCTTGTCAACCACAGGGGAAAAGAGGTACGAAAGAGGGGGAAGAGGCACAGAAGCCCCGAGAAAGGGAGAAAGGGGGGCAGCAGCGTAGAGTTTATGGGGGGCGGGCACGCATTTCTTTAAAGTTTCGAGGCGTATATCGCGTAGAAAGCAGAAGAAAGTGCAAGAAATCACGGAAACGCCCGCAAGATGCTTTCAAAGTTTCTTATCAAAGTTTGAAAGTGAAGATGGCGTAAAAAGCAAAAGAACGTGCAAGAAATCACAAAAACGCCGGCAAGATACCCCACAAGTTTCTTATTCTCCTAACTAAGAGTGAGACATACTGTTAGAAAGAACAGAAACAAAATAAAGTAAACAAGAAGAGCGATTTCGTAGCCCCTTTTTATTAGCAAGTGCATTCTAGAGGCAGGTTATTGCCATGACAAGAGACGATTTCTTAGGTGGCTGAGAAGAAAGGGAAGGAAGAAGGGGACCTGGGCATTTATGTAAAGTTTCGAGGTGTATATTGCATAGAAAGCAAAAGAAACTCTAAGAAATGAGAGAAACGCTAGCAGGACCCCGGAGAAGTTTCTTTTTCTTCTAGTCTGATTTATGTTTCCAGCTAAGAAAGAAATATCATTAGAAAGAAGAAGAAAGAAAAAGAAGAGAGGTCAGGCAGTCCCCTGGTCATTGCATTGGCAAGTGCATTCCAGGGGCTGGCTATATTGCACGACAAGAGAGTCTCTCCATGTTGGCTTGGAAAACAAGGAAGGAAGAAGGGCATCTGGGCTTCAAGTGCCGGCGTAAGCGCTCTCATTCGCCAAGCTTGATAACGCAGAAGATCACAAGGGCACTGGAACAAGGAATATAGAGGCTGTCGTGTATACAAGGGCCACTGTGCCACCAACTCCTACCTAGTCTGTAATCTATGGCAATCTCTCACCGCAGAATACGCATGTTCACATCAAGACCTTCAGAGACAGTGCCTGGGCCTGGTAGATTGGCGCAAAATTTATTTCATCGAAATCAAGACAGTGTCCTCTTTATTGGCACGCAAAACAACCCCCGTAGCACTGCCCAGCCATGTTGGTGATTGTGAGGATAGATGATGTCAGGACAAGTCAGCGTGCATGTGACAGACAAGCATATGCGGCACATGGTTGAGCATGCACACTGTCCGCGGTCAAGTTTCCATTCGATTCTTCTCCCTGCATTTTTTTGAATCTATTCTCCACCAGCTTCACAATGTTCACGATGAATCGAGTGGTTTCCTTCCGTATATGCTTCTAAAGGGAAAGTAACTGTGGAATGAGGGTACTCTGTTCTCTTCTCGAGAAAGATCTTTCCTCACATCGACCAGGAACATGTGTATTTGCGTCGGCGTCCAATGTAGTCCATCACGAAAAGGTCTGCGCGACAAACCTTCCAGCCCCCACATGATCACATCGCGGAGTATATGACCACATTCTTGTAGACGCAGCTTCTTGGCCCATGGGCCTATGGGACATTTCAAGTCTTGGTAGTGTAGCTCGGTGAAGCCAGACTCTAATAGCTCTCCCTCGATATGTTGAATGCTATTCAGATCTGACCCTAGGGCTTGCAGGCCCATTGCTAGGTAGTTGAGAAAGTCGCGGACGGCATAGGGACCATCACAAGAGCTGTCATCGCAAGCGGCAACATACATGAACTCTTGTATCTCGACGTAGCCGCCTGGCTTCAAATGGCTGTTTGGAGAATAACATCGAGTAAGTGGAGTCATCAGTCATCATCCGTCCCATGTGTGATCAGTCTTTTCCCGGGCGAGGATAAGCCTACTTGTAAATACGTTTCCACATCTGTCGACGGTCTTTGATTGAGTGAATGAGGTGTCGAACGTGGACATAGTCAAGTTTGTTTTCGGGATACGTCCAACCCGATTCATGCTCTACGTCGTCGACCACAAAAGAAACATTCTCAGGAACCCAATCGGGTTGAATTGGTGATAGATCCATGCCTTCAAATTTCGAATTTGGATACAGGTCGCCGACTGTTTGAAAGGCCGTCAGTAACAATTTTTCTACGGCGATGCCGTGTGCAAACGCCAAGCGCCGACGCGCGTCATGGCACGGAAGGGTAGAGGGGGGCAAGAAGACACTCACGCTCGACGCACCACCTACCAGTTCCCGTTCCTGACGAACAGTTAGAGACACATTCTGTCCAAGGATAAGAAAATGAATGAAGAAAATAAGTGGAGTACAAAAGAGGTAGCAAGATTACAGGAGAACAAATCCGCAAAGACAGGTGGCAAAGTTTACCTAAATCGAGTACATGAGCGCCCTCTTGGAGGAGGTTGTGTATGGGAGCATGAAAATATGAGTTTTCACACAGATGAAGCGTCAAGTGATGCTTGAGGTCGTCACGATATTGTTCCGTTTCGTCATTGGGAAACGCGTACTTTCCAGCATGATATGCGTGATATCTCAAGCCGCCATCCACAATATGTTGTCGGATGCTATCTGGTAAGCTGCGAGTACCATCGTCAACGGCTCCGTCTTCCACGTATTCTCCATTTTCGATACAGTGAAGGATTGCGGTTTCCTGTGACGTTGCGACAGAAATGGTAGTATCCTGGGATGAAATCGATGCGGCGCCATGAGAAGCTGTTCCCGAATCCATCGCATGAGGATTCAAAGACTCTTGAATTTCTTCCAACGGATGCCCGATTGCGGTGTCGCGGCGGAATGCTTCGCGGACTCAAAAATCGGCACCCAAATTGGCCAATGGATATAGACGCTCTTTTTTGCGCGTGTACTTTTCGTCGTTGCTTCGTTATTGCAGCAGCACGAACGTCAACGTGGCAGACGCGTAATTGTTGACGGCCAGATATCACAAACCTTAGCAGGACGGGACGGCCAAAAATTGTCGACATAGGCTCTCCGTGCGCGTATCCAATGGAGGCTTGCTCTTACGCCAAGAAGTGAAGGTCTTACTCTAGCATGGCGCGGAGTCGGTGCCGGTCCCGATGGTCGAATAGATAGTCCTATATTCGTGCGTCGACACGGAGACGCGCGAAGATGGGGAAGCAAGTCGCAGACAGGGAATGTCGGTGAGACGGAAGAGCTACAACTGGCTGGTCATCCACGACCTTTTCTCGATTGGGCGAACAGACCAGCTCGACAGACTTCGCAGCTGCTAGACCAGTCGCAGGCGATGAGGCATTGAATGCAGCTACTGAGGGCCAGCTTTTCCGGCGGCATGTAGACGAGAAGGGTGTCTCGCTATCGCATTTGGACTGAGCACCAGGGTATTGGAGCCAGAGGTCTCGTTACTAATTGCCCCGGGGTTCTGTCGGGTTTGTCTCTGCTCATTCCATGCTCATTCCACTCAAGCGCCGTACGTCCCAATTGTCGACTGGCTCCTCGTAATGTTGATTGTTGGATTTTTCCAGAGGGGCGTTAATTATGTCGCAAAGCAAATGTAGGGCTGTGGGACGGCGGCCAGGAGAAGCAGTGGCAGCAAATCTGATTTCGACGACGGTGCCGGGAGAGGGAGTGCATAGCTCGGGAGCTGGACTGGGGACCGACTCCAACTTCGCCGTGATTGCGCGTGGCCGATGGCAGCGATGCAGGGCGGCAAGTGATGTGATGGACAAGGCTGACCCTGACTGCACAAAGGGCTCGTGGGTCAAGCTCAAGCTCGGGCGCGGAGGTGTGATGAGTGATGGACGTGACCGGTGGATCTGCATGTACAACAATATGTACGATGCGGGCGAGGACGGGGATGAAGACGGGGATGAAGACGGGGATGAAGATGTGACGTGAATGGGCAAGTCGTGAATGATCGCTACTCCAGTGCTCCTTCCGCTGCTGCTCCTGCCGCTGCGGAGATCCGTAGTTGTCTCGTTTAATTGCGCCCATCGGCTCCGTCAACCAATTCATGGGCCGAGGCCATTATACTTGGATGGAAGGACCGTTGAATGAATGGCGGAGGAAGGAGCGACCAGAGACGCCCGGCAGCATGCAAGCCACCCGACGCTCCTTGCATCAGCACTCCCCTGCCACCTCGACATCAACGGCAACATCAACATCAACGCCGATGGGACTCTAGTGGTGCACCATGATTCAGCTCGGAGCGAGTCGTGTCGAGCTGGCGTTAGACACGGTCCAAACATCAACGCCTCGCGCCCGGACCACAGTGAAACACGTCGCGAAGGCGGGCGCCCAACGGCATCAGAAAAGCGACATGCGACAAAGACTGGCCTGGATTCGTGGTCGGCTCATATTGCACTGTGACACGCCTTGTCCCAGCGAGCCGGAACGCCCAACGCCACCTGCACCGTCAGGGCTAGCTTGTTGCCAAATATATATGTATGTAGCAAACTGCCCGGTCAACCTTGTCCAAACCCCGTCCAGGCAGTCACTCGGGCTGTCCATGTCCAGACGGGCTGACGGTTTACACACGAGCACGAAAATCACTAGTAATCGGAGCGCATCTCACCATAATAACACAGGGGTGGTTCAAAGCCATGCCTTATTCCATTGACTATTATATGGGTCGTGATAGATACAATAAATACTATCGCGGCTGCTGCCATTCGATTCGTTGATCCAGAACATCTTGGCCCGATACGTAATGGGCCACTCTGTAGAGTCCAAAAACTAAAACTCCCACGATCAAATGCAAACAGCAGAGTATACAAGTCACGAACCGCGGCGGCGCCTGACGGCTGCATGAGCACTCTGACAAAAGCAACTGTTCTGGACATGTTTATAAAAGAAGGAGAAGGCCGGCGGCGGCGCCCATAACGTTGACGGCAATACTGCCGGCACCGGCCACCGCGGGACGGGTAGGCACGGGGTTGGGCATGGTTCCCGTCGGGGCAAATGAGGGAGGCTGAACGAACTTGCAGTTGACGCCGTTGCAAGAGGCGGGGGTACCAGGAGTGCCGGGGGTACCAGGAGTGCCGGGAGTGCCCGGGGTGCCGGGAGTACCAGGAGTGCCGGGAGAAGCAGGGCGTCCGGGAGTACCAGGAGTACCAGGAGTACCAGGAGTGCCGGGAGTGCCGGGGGTGCCAGGGGTGCCGGGAGAAGCAGGGCGTCCGGGAGTGCCCGGGGTGCCGGGAGTACCAGGAGTACCAGGAGTACCAGGAGTACCAGGAGTACCAGGAGTACCAGGAGTACCAGGAGTACCGGGTGTGCCTGGTGTTCCGGGAGGAGTAGGTCGTGCAGCGGGAGTAGTGGGGACGGGAGGAGGAGGCCCGGGAGGGCTAGGGGGGCCGGGAGGCGGAGGAGCGACACGGCAATTCTGGCCGTTCACGTCGCAGATGATCTTCTGGTTGCAGTCCTGGCCTCCACACACCTGGTGCTGGCACTGGTCTCCGTTGCAGACAAACTTCTTCTGGCACTCGGACCCGACACACGTGCCTGGCACGCACTTGCCGTCGAAGCAGACAATCTTGGTTTGGGTGCACGTTTGGCCCGAGCGAGGGTCGCAGTTGGCGAACCTGCAGTCGGTACCGTTGCAGATGACGAGCTTATTCCAGTTATCACCGCCCGCGACCTCGGTTCGGCAGCGGTTGTCTTGGCAGACAACGCGGTACGTGGGCTCGCCGTTCTTGCGAGGGACCTCAGAACCACACTGGCCGCCGTAGCAGACAATCTTCTTCTTGTGCCACTCGTACCATTCCTCGGTCTGCACACACGCGGGCGTGGGGACGACCGAGATGCTGGTGACGACGGAGCCGAGGGGGCAGTTGGCCTGGGAGGGCGGGCAAGCAGTAATGGTCTGGATCCTTGTGCGGGTGACAGTCGAGGTAACGGCCACGGTCGACGACGGCCGCGCGCTGACTTGTCTCTCGTACAGACTGACGGCGCGGGCCGGGGAAACGGCCTGACGTCGCGCCAGCAGGGGGGAGCCGCAGGCCTGGGCCTTGTTGCCCGGGCATGGAGCATTGCACCGGGCATTGTCGACCTTGTTGATCGCGGCGTCGGCGATGGAGGTGCCACAGATGCATTCGCTATGGACCGTCTGGTTAGCCGTGCCCCGGTTTGCCTTGGGTCACGCAGTATTGTGGTGTGTTTGCTGCCCAGCACTTACTTGCCGATGACGCCCATGAACCTGCTCGGGCAGCTGGCGGCGCAGACGTCGACGCTCATGGCTTCGGATCTAGCCACCCGGGTGAGGCCACGGAATGCCGCGTCTGAAGTGACACAGCCGTACAGCCTGAAGGGACCGGCGGTGGCGGGCAATGCCGGCGGCGCGACGGGCGGCACTGTCGAGTTGTTGACGAGGGCGGCGGCCACGTTGGCTGCGCCCACGGCGGCGGCGGCGAAACGCATGATTGAAATGGGACCACAAAATACTACTGTGATGAAATTAACAAGGCAAAAAGATGCAGAAGGAGTGACCGAAGCTCTCGGGGGACGTCCTTAGCGAGTGAAATCGAGGCTTCGTTGGGTGGTGAAGAAGAAGAAATAGACGCCAGGAACAGGCGAAGATTGCTCGGTTTATATGGACGAAACAACGCAAAAGGCACGCGTCCTCGATGAGGAGATGGCGGTACGGCCTTTTGGCGACATGTCAAGGCCGTGGCCTCGAAGAATGCATGCCACTGTCCCTAAACGGACGTGTGCATACCATTCCCATCAAGACTGTTGAGAAGAATGCTGGGGGGTTTTTTTTTTTTGGTCTTTTTTTTTTTTCCTCTTTTTTTCCCCCTCAGCTTGGAGTTTGTTTTTTTGTTTTGTTTTTTTTTGGCTCTGACTATTGGGGAGGGCAATCTCGTCAATGTTGTTGTGTCTTAAAACACGACCCTCACAATCCACGACAAAGGGAGGCGACAGGCGAGGGGCGACGTCGGACGCCAGCCTGATGGATGACCTGATGAGGTTTGGGTTCCAGACAGCTGGAATGCCAGCCTCTCGACCGGCCGCCGAAATGGCCCAGGAGACGTCGGGAAAAAAAAAGGCAGCATCAGATCAGGAAACGGTCATGGTGGAGACGCTGAGGATGACGACGACGGTGATGCTTCTTTTGGGGAACGTTGATGTCTTGTGTGCAGCAACACCAACGATTCCGAAACTTTGTGCACCAGAATTCTATGACTGAATGTTCGGGAAGACCCCCGACCTACCGCATCGACAGATCTTGTCTCGGCGGACGTGGTTATGCCCAACAGAGGCAGCGCACGACGCGCTACTCGTAGACTGCCCGTACAGGGGCGCGCGGAAGGGACGAACCGGACGTGGGCTGTCAACATTGTCATGATGCTCGGCCCGCGTGGCATGGCTTGAAATGGGTCTGGTATGGACCGAGGGGAAGACGCGCCTGCTGTGCGTATTTTGCCTTCGTATTCTCTTTGCCCTTGCTTGTTATTGTATTGTTTTGCATTCTTTTCTTTTCTTTTCTTTTCTTTTCTTTTCTTTTCTTTTCTTTTCTTTTCTATTCCATCCTACTGTATTGTATTCTGATTTCATCTCATTTCATTTCACTGTTAATTATTTCTTTTTGTTCTTCTTTTCGCTTTCGTAAATGCCGTGCGACCAACCCGCACGCCAACATCCCCCCCAAAAAAAACAGCCTGCCACGTCCGAATTCCGAACCCGTCCCCGCGGAAAATACCAGCACAGCAAACGCGTCGCCCGTCAAGAATGCCGGGAAAGTGGCAGTGGGTCACGAGTGGCTCCCGCTCCGCCCCGGCATTCCTGACGGGAGACGCGTCTCTTGGCTGCGCGGCTCGGGTCCGGGGCGCGCCGGGTGGGCCCGACCGGACGGACGGGCACATTGCCCCTGATTTGGGACCGGCGCCAGCACCTCCCCGCGGTCATGTCCTCGGCCAAAGCGAAGAGTTGGCCAAAACAAGGCATCCGCACGCCGGTATTAGGCTGAAATTAGCTCCGTAACGAACAAGCATTCCTCCGTGGCGCAATTGGCTAGCGCGTCTGACTGTTAATCAGGAGGTTGAAAGTTCGAGCCTTTCCGGGGGAGATGGATTTCTCTTTTTGTGCCCACCATTCTTTTTCCCCCCTCGCTCAACTCTTCTTGACTCTCCGTTTCATTTTTGTCCGTCATTGTTTTCTCGTCGTTGTTGGTTGATTCCATCGTCTTCACGCGGCGAGCGTCGCGTGCGATGGAAGCCAGTGGTTTTCTGGCCGTCCCCGCACGACCTTGCCTTGACGCTGGGTTGTTGGCGCAGAAAACAGCCACGATGCCAGCTTTTGTGTGCCGATAAACGGTGGTGCGGATGACGATGCCCGCCCAGAAACGGCTGGCTAGGCCACCCATGGTTCTTCTGGCTGTCCGGCCGCTGTGGGGCCCCCGTCGAGCCTCCCCGTCAGACTCGTGCCACGATTTTTTTTTTTTTTTTTTTTTTTTTTTTTTTTTCTGATTCTTGATCTTCTTCCCCTGCCCCGTCTTCGTCCCGGCCACCCGTCGTCCCTCGTTCCCGCCATGGAGCGCCACAGGCAAGCCGTGGCCAAGATCGCCGCCGCCGTCCGCGGCTTCTTCGACGGCAAAGAAAGCTACCGCATCTTCCACGGCTCGACAAACAGCACGCGCCCCCGCCCGCGGCCCGGGGCGCGCGTCGTGGACATCAGCGCGCTGAGCAACATCGTGGCCGTCGACGGCGCGGCGCGCACGGCGCTCGTGGAGCCCAACGTGCCCATGGACCGGCTCGTCGCGTCGACGCTGCGCCACGGCCTCGTGCCGCCCGTCGTCATGGAGTTCCCCGGCATCACGGCCGGGGGCGGCTACGCGGGCACCGCCGGCGAGAGCAGCTCCTTCCGGCACGGCTTCTTCAGCGACACGGTCAACTGGGTCGAGATGGTCCTGGGCAACGGCGACGTGGTGACGGCGTCGCGCGACGAGCGGCCCGATCTGTTCCGCGGGGCCGCCGGCGCCGTCGGCACCCTCGGCGTCACCACGCTGATGGAGCTGCGCCTGGTCGAGGCCCGGCGCTTCGTGCGCACCACGTACCACCGCACGGCGAGCGTGGCCGAGGCCGTCGACCGCGTGCGCGCCGAGACGGCCGACCCGCGCAACGACTACGTCGACGGCATCCTCTTCTCCAAGCACCACGGCGTCGTCATCACCGGCACCATGACCGACGAGAAGCCGCCCGAGGCCGAGGTCCAGACCTTTAGCCGCGCCCGCGATCCCTGGTTCTACCTCCACGTCCGGGACAGGACCCGGGACCTGCCCCCCGCCTCCGCCTCCGCCTCCGCCGTCGACTACATCCCCCTGGCAGAATACCTCTTCCGCTACGACCGCGCCGGCTTCTGGGTCGGCGCCCAGGGATGGACCTACTTCAAGTACGTGCCCTTCAACCGCCTCACCCGCTGGCTCCTCGACGACTTCATGCACACGCGCATGCTCTACCGCGCCCTCCACGCCTCGGGCGAGTCCGCCCGCTTCGTCGTCCAGGACATGGCCCTCCCCTACGCCCACGCCGAGGCCCTCGTCGACTACACCGCCGACGCCTTCGACATCTGGCCCCTCTGGCTCTGCCCCCTCAAGCAGACCCCCCCGCCCACCTTCCACCCCTACACCGGCGAGACCGAGTCCGCCGCCGCCCCGGACGCCGCCCCGGACGCCGCCCCCGTCCCCAAGGACATGCTCAACATCGGCCTCTGGGGCTGGGGCCCCCCCGACCACGACGACTTCGTCGCCAAGAACCGCGCCCTCGAGGACAAGCTCGTCCAGCTCGGCGGCCGCAAGTGGCTCTACGCGCACACCTACTACCACCGCGACGACTTCTGGCGCGTCTACCACCACAACCGCGCCTGGTACGACGCCCTGCGCCAAAAGTACCACGCCACCACCCTGCCCACCGTCCATGACAAGGTCCGCATCGACGTCGACGCCGCCCGCGCCGAGCGCGCCAAGGCCCGCCAGTCCCTCAAGACCAAGTGGCCCGTTGGTGGGCTCTACGGCATATGGCAGGCCATCAAGAGCAAGGACTACCTCTTGCACCGTCGCGCCGAGTGGAAGTACAAGGACGGCAGATGATATCATGGGAGACTACGGGAGAGGCGTGGGGGGCCCTTTGGGGGGGGGGGGGGGGGGGGGGAGGCCTTGACCACGTCTTGTACAATTTCCATTTGCTCGTCATGCCAAATTCCTCTTGATTTCGTTCCTTTCTCTCTCCTTGCTTCCTTGTGTCTGTCCGTCTGTCTGTATTGTATTGCTGAAATAGATGATACCATAGACGGCCAAGACATTTGGCCATGAGACGCAACGTGGCCCACATGTGAAAAGATAAAGAGTCAAAATAAAAAGGTTGGGCTGTGATATAGCTTCTAATTGTCATCTTTGTTCTTACTCATCTTTTTTTTTGCAAAAGGGGAAAATTGAGAGATAGAGAAAAAAAAGTGGGGGCGGGGCTCATAGCAAAGTCCAGTTGTCCTTCGCTCTATACCATGAGTGACCCAAGATTAAAAAATATATATTTCCGTTCTGCTCTCCCGCTTAGTCCTTCCCTGTTTCAAAAACCTCCCACATGCATGTAGGAGTTACACAAGCCATGTGGGTACCTGAGGCTTCTTTCTGAAGACATCAGTAACTCATAGCTCTATTAGAGGGCTTCTGCCATGAGCTGGCTGGATTCCAAGTCATGTCCCAGCCACACATGGCCTATGCGTCCCTGATACATTTGAGCGTGACAAGATATATCCATCCTGACTCGTCGCACTGGCCACGACTTGCATTTGTCCACAGACAGCCCAGCATCGGAGGCGTGCCGACAGATACAGAAGATTCCATTTGCTATATTGTGCAGTTCAGAGCATGGTGCAAACAGCAGTTTTAGCCATGTCGCTGCTTGTCGTTTCGTCATCTCGTCTCTGTCATATGGCAAGATTATGCCTGGATCTTGTACTCGCGCTTGAACATGTCGTCAACCTTTTCGAGGTAGTAGGTAGCCGGGATAATGGTAGAAGGGTCACCCTTGGGGCTGTAGTTCTTCTGAAGATGGGCCTGGTGGCGAAGCTCGCACATCTGGTGCCAGGAAAAAGAAATGTTAGCAAGTTGTGAATTGTATTGTCTTGTTTCTGGAAAAGAGACAAAAAAAAAAAAAAAAAAAAAAAAAAAAAAAAAAAACAGATATTCAAGTCAACTTACGGCATCATAGGTCTCCGGGGAGACAGCACGGCGAGCCTTCAAGCGGGCGGAAATGTTCAGGTTCTTGGAAATAGTCTCGACTGTGCCATTTACGCGGAAGGACATGAAACTGGCGGCCAATCCGGAGCCATATGAAAAAACGCCGATGCGCTTACCCTCCAGAGCCTTGGGTTCGACAAAGGACAGCAGACTGGCGACGCCTCCCCAGACGCTGGCGCAGTACATGTTGCCGCACATTGTGGCAACCTGGATAGCAGGTTGGACACGGTCCTGGAACTTCTTCTTGGTGAGACCCATGAAGGTCTTCTCGACGACCTTGTCGGTCAGAGACTTTTCGTAGTCCATGTCACGCAGCTCGGGAGCCACCTCGGCGAAGGCAGGGGCATCAGCGTTGGCGAGGTAGTCGTGGTACAACAAGCGAGCATACGACTTTTGCACAAGCTTGCATGTGGGAGCGTGGAAAGCAAGGTAATCAAAGCGATCGAGAGGAGTCTTGCTGGCATCGGTGCCGTTGGCATGACCGTTGGCGAGCTTGGCCTCGCGCTTGCAGTAGTCACGATAGGCAGCGTCGAGGGCCCTGGTGTAGCAAGTGACGGAGTAGTGACCATCAACGTACGGATACTCGCTGGTGAGGTCCGGCTTGTAAAAGTCATAGGCATGCTGCATGTAGGTGCCTCGCAGTCCCGGTTCCATGACAATGGGAGCGTCCGGTCCGATGAGCAAAGCCACAGCACCAGCGCCACCAGTAGGACGAGCATTACCCTTGGCATAGAGGGCAATGTCGCCGGCTACAACGATGGCGTCACGACCATCCCAGGCAGAGGACTCAATCCAGTTGACGCTGTTGAAGACAGCATTGGTTCCGCCGTAACAAGCGTTGACGGTGTCGATACCCTCTACGTTGGTATTTTCGCCGAAAAGCTGCATTAAAACCGACTTGACCGACTTGGACTTGTCCAATAGGGTCTCGGTGCCGACCTCGAGACGACCGACGGAATTAGGGTCGATGTTGTATTTCTTGAGCAAATTCGAGGTAACAGTGAGGGCCAGAGAGTAGATGTCTGTGTGCGTAGAGAAAGCATTATGTCAGCGCACGGCTCCGAAAACCAAGACAGAACAGGGTCGCGAAATGGCTGTCGTGAGACCATTTCATCGTGTTCACGCGTATGAGACACGGAGAAGGATGCAATGCAAAAAAGGCCGAGGAGCATAGCACAGCACAGCACAAGGCACCAGTGGTACCACCACCAGCACCATCACCACATGGAGGGGGTCACTCTACTCACCCTCACGATCATCGCAAAAGCTCATCTGGGTCTGGCCGAGGCCAATCGTGTATTTTCCAGCAGCGACGCCATCAAACTTTTCGAGTTCGCTTTGCTCGACATACTGCAGACGTGGAAACGAAATGATGGGTATGTTAGCGACATTGGTGGCAAAGAGACGACTTGCCGTGTTTTGGACGTGGCGTGCTCAGCGATTGTTTCCTTCCTTCTTTCCTTCTTTCTTTCTTTCTTTTTCTTTTTCTTTTTTTTTTTTTTCTTTTTTTTTT
>SRPV01000496.1:0-18281 GCA_018360135.1 Claviceps sorghi | reverse complement strand
GAAAGGAAAAAAAAAAAAAAAAAAAAACAATAACTTCGCTTGCACCGGCTTTCGAATTCCCCAGTGCCAGAACCGCCGGATTGCATGCCGAAAAAAAAGGAAGAGAGAGAGAGAAAAAAAAAAAAAAACACGACAAGATTGGCTTCCGTGGGATTAGACTTGCTTGATCATCACCTCCATCTCCTCTACTGTCGGTGCTTTCTTGTTCGTGAGGCAGCGCGTCAACGTCACCTTCTCCCTGTCGACTCCTATTGGCACTAGGCTTTTTTATTCTTCTTCTTTCTCCGTCGCCAGAACTTCCGCGCAGCATCCGTGGCCGCTTTCTCTTCGACCTCGCTCCTCTCACTTGGTCCTTTCGTCTCCTGCGTTCTGGCGGGAGCTTCCTGTCGAGACAACGGCACTATCAAGTCCGTTGGCCAGCTGCCGCTGCCAGGCAAGAGAGCTCTTGGTGTGGACGTTGGCTATTCCTGCACCGAGTCCGCGTCCGCGTCCGCGTCGACTGCTCCATCATGGACTACCCCACGGAGGATAATCAGAACTCGGCCCCCGGCAGTCTCCCAGTTGCCAAGCTCAATGCTTCGCGAAAGGGACCGGATGCCCAGAGCGTCACAAAGAGGTACGTCGCAGCCGGGACCATGGCGTTAGCCAGATTATGTGCGGGGGAGGAAAAAGCCGAAGCCCAAAGCTCGCTATTCTCGTCATTCGATTTCTGAAAGCACCTTTTTCTCGGGAAATGGAGCACTGGCTGATAGACGAGGCTTTCATCTCACAGATTACAAACGGAGCTGATGCAGCTCATGACATCCCCCGCCCCTGGTGTTTCCGCTTTCCCTTCCGCCGACGGCAATCTTCTATCATGGACTGCCACCATCGAGGGCCCTGACGACACTCCTTATGCCGGATTGACTTTCAAGCTCAGCTTTGCCTTCCCTTCCAACTACCCCTATGCTCCCCCCGCCGTCTTGTTCAAGACTCCAATCTACCACCCCAACGTGGATTTCTCTGGCCGCATCTGTCTCGACATTCTTAAGGACAAGTGGACAGCTGCGTACAATGTCCAGACTGTTCTCCTGAGTCTGCAGAGTCTTCTCGGAGAGCCCAACAAGTATGTCGTTACCGGTGACCAGCCTCCAAAACGGACAAGTATAGGAAATATATATATATATATATTCGTGCTAACCGATTCATTAGCTCCTCCCCCTTGAATGGCGAAGCTGCTGAGCTGTGGGACACTAATGCGGATGAGTTCAAGAAGAAGGTGCTGGGGAGACATAGAGATATTGAAGAGGAGTAGAGCGTGAAATTTTCCTTTTGCATGTTCTTCTTCTCATCTTTGTGGATTAAACTACTTCATGCTGCATTTGGTCAACTCTGGAGTCTTTCGGTGGCACGCCTTGGTTATGGTCGGCGCGTCAGCATTTGTTATTTTGATTTTGACGGCACGTGAGAGCGGCAACTGTCTCGACTACCTGGCCACAAGTGTGTCCAAGAGTTCGACATGTTTTACACGGAAGAACAAAGCTGCTATACTGTCTAATCGTTCACATCGTGATCGAGGGGGTAGCATCATCAGCCCTATCAGGCCTCGTCTTGTCCTATCAGAACCAGGTATAGCTGTTCTCGTGAATCGCAGGCGCACGGATATTATTAAAAACAGAAAACATTTCTGGCTCGGGTAATGAAATGAGCAGTCTGATTACTGGTATCATCCATGACCAGAAAAAAAATGCGATTCAAATTTTATCATCACATTCAGGCCATTACCACTAGAATCATAGACTCCAACCCGCGCCCTACCTCGGAATAGAGCCAGAAAAAATGGTTTCGTCACATTTCCTAGTGGATTTGTTTATGTTTTTTTTTTCCTTTTCCACGTGAAAAGCTAGAAAGAGCCGGTTGCAACTCCGAAATGCCATGCCACCTTGAAGAACGAATCCCAACTTCAAGAATTTTTTTTCCTTTGCTAGAAAAACACCCCTCTACTCCTCAACGACGACAGTAGGAAGGCCCTTAGCGTCCTTGACGTTCACGGCCTGAACGTAACTGTACAGCTTCTCCTTGGCATCCTCCTCGTCGTTTCGTCGTCGGGAAATTCGGACACGCAATCGGAAGGGAACACCCTTGATACCGCACTCCCAGACCTTCTTGTTGAGCTGAGGGTCCAGACGGACGTCGCTGGTGCCCTGCGAGATGAGTCTTGGTCAGCATGGCGGTCCAGGATGACCTCGCATTCACCATTTCCCCCCCTGTTGTTTTCGAAAAAAGACATGTGGACCATCTCAGAAAACATCGGCTCGAATGAAAATCGTCGGGGTGTGAAATTTGAAGACATCACGAGAAAAATTAAACAAGTCGTACCATAGCCTGGGTGGCGAAAGCCTTGATCTCCTTGATGGCGCGAGGAGCCCTCTTCTTGAAGGTGACACCATGTAACTATTTCGACCGGTTAGCTCTTGATGCCGAGCATTTTTTTTCATGATAAACCATTGGCGAGGCGAGTCGTTCGACTAGGGTCGTATCCGAAAGCCCAGATAAATAGAACAAGGGAACGTACTCTCTTGTGGAGATGGATGGTGTACTCGCGGGCAACAACATCCGCGATGGCGGAGCGCTGAGGCTTGCCGGAGGACTTCTTGGCGGACGACATTTCTGTATTGTTTTTTTTTTATAACAGATTAGTCTCTCGAACGATGCGAAAACACGTTGCGACTCGTGACGATGGGCGAGGAGGACCGGTCGAAGCAGAGGGATAAGCCAATTGCGAGCAGGGATGGCCGACAAGCAACAGGACGGGCTCTAACCGTGGCGATCTCGTGCGAGGACAAAGGAGATATAGATAGCTCTTTGGGGAAAACACCGGTTCGTACCTGCGAATCGTCTCGTGAAATTTGGCGTATTACGTAGCAGAGGAGAATGTGATGTCGGAGAGCCAAATTCCGCAAATTCTGTGTGCGTAGGGCAGGCTCGAATTGTGGTGGTGGGGCGTAGCGAGCCAATTAGACAGTGCCCCGGAAGGAGGCCGACCTTGTCACGTGTAGAGTTCGTAATTGCAACTCGGACACAGAGCTGAGAGGTTGGATCAGCCGGAGTGGAGTCTCATCTGGGGAGCAGCGAATCATTGACTAGACGGGACAAGTGCTCGGCCACCTCCTCGCATGCTGGATGGGAGCGACCCACCCAGCCAGGAACCACCACGCAAGCGGCGGCCCCAAGTCAAGTGCCCGGTGCAGGTTTCTGTCTGCGAGGCTCGCCCGCGACTCCGCCACCACCGAAAACCTTGGGGGACCGATTGACCACCAAGACCAGACCACAAACACCCGCACCTGTTGCATTCCTCCAGCCGCCTTTGTTGTCGACGACTTCTCGGGCTTCTGCGCTCCAGGCGGCGCTGCTCCCCTCGTTTGCGTTCACGTCAACCATCCCGCGAATCTTCTGCGTCGCCAGCTCACCCATCTCTCGTCTCCGATATCTTCCCCTTTGGTTGCACAGACTTTGTTTTGGTGTCAGGGAGGCATTCAGCAAGTTGCATCGTCCGACCAAAGAATCCTCGTAGGTGAACAATCGTGAAACGTAGCGCAGACAAACGCTGCCACCACACCAAAGGATCGCTTCTCTTCGACCAAGCTGCGGCCTCATTTTCTTCGAACGCTTCCTTGTTTCCCTTCTTTCAAACTTATTCAGCCGCTCGCTTTGTTTGGGGGGAAAAAGTGTCGCGCCCCGAATCTCGATAAGATGACCGATCACAACCACGCGGCGGCGACGCCTTCGCCCCAGCCGGATTTGACGAGAAATCGGCTGCCGACGCTATTCGAGGTTCTGAGCCGACGAACCCTTCCTCCTGTGGACCTGTTTTCCTTTTACATTTACATGCGCGATCAGCAAAGATCGGTGGATTATCTCGACTTTTGGTAAGCAGAAGGATTTGTGACGGCTCTTGGTTCTGGGCTGCACGCGTCTCCGGCGAAACTGGGGAAAACGGCAGCAGCATTGAGACTGATTTGCTTCAAACCTAGGTTGGATGTTGCTCAACACATGTCCTTATGTCGACACTACGTGCGCGAACTGCGACGATCTGTTCTTGTAGCAACACCCGACATCGAAAAGACCAACTCCAAAAGATCATCGCAGATTCTTGAGAACATTGGCGACTTAGAACCCCGGCCAGCAGGGCCGTCGATGTACGCAACTGAAAAAGAGCGTGACCAGGATGCGCAGATGTCGGCATTTCTCCGCGAGGACCAGACTCACGAGTCTCCTCACAGCGGATCGGGAATCGCTCGGCCCAGTCCTCAGTTCAGCACGCCTCGTGATGTAACCAACTCAAACTCACCGTCGCACACGGTTGCCAGACAAGATATACGAGCTTCTGCAGAGAAGATTCTGTACACATTTCTACTACCTGGCGCCGAGAGAGAGATCACGCTTCCTGGATCCATTACGGAAGATGTAACCACCGCGATTGAGGATTACGGCCGTGACGATCCGGAGGTGTTTGACGTGGCCAAAGACTACGTTTTCCAAGCCATGGAACGGGATGCGTTCCCTGGTTTCTTGAGAATGAAAGCGTTGGGCAATCTCATCCCACCAACCCTGGTGATGCGTCTGATTGTGGGACTCGTCTCCATGTTCGCCGCCTTCTGGGCAGCATTCATCCTCATCTTTCTCGACAAGGATCGCCTGACTAAATGCTGGGTAAGTACACCCGACTATAAGACACTGATGTCTCGCAGTCTTCTACTATCAAAACGCTGGCTGACAGTTTTATGCAGCTCATTTTCCCCTTCACCGTTGGGGTCTATTTTCTGTCGTCATACCAGTATTCCCTGGATCCCATCATGGCTCTCGTCGGATTCAGCGAATACACACCCTTCAATTTCTCCCGGATTCGAGAGCCGTACGTCCGTCAGCTTCTTGCAAAAAGAGCCCTTATGGTTCTGGCCGTCACTCTCTTCATCGACGCTGCTCTATGCGTCCTATTCATTCTGGTTCCGGGCAAGAGGTTGTAGATGACATGCTACCACTTCCTTTGTTAAGCACGCTCCGGAAGGCTGGTTTCGCGAGTCCATGAGCGAGGAGTACGGTCTTACTGGTCTGTTACATGTGCCTAAATCACCGTTGTTCTTGAGAGAAACGGTGCCGGACAATCAGTGCTCCTCAATGACCGATAACGACCAGAACGAACACTACCCACCGAGGTTCTTTCCTATCTTGCACGAGGGTGGGAGATGCCCCGAATTTCTCTTTTGTCCCATCGTCTTCTTTCTCTCCAAATGTGTATGACGGAAACTGGGTGTTTCGGCGTTATGGCTTGTATTTCCTTCCTTGTGTTGACTTTCCTGGACTCGTCTTGCTTGAGGGTTATATCCGCAAAGCACAACAGCTTGCTTTTTTTTGTGGTTTGCTTCTCCACCCCTGCCGCTTGATTCCCAAGATGCAAGCTCATCTGGGCTCTCCCCCTTTTTCATTTTTTTTTTTCATTCTTTCTTCTCCTTTTTGTCGTGCGGTTTTGTTTCAGGAGCTTGCTTTTCACAGCGTATCGCTTTTTAGTCTCTGTTCCGCGGAGAGCCATCGAGAATGAGACAGACCAGATGCAAAATGCAGACCAAAAAAAAAAAAAAAAAAACGGAGGAGATGAACTTGATGGTGGCCAAGGTTATATAGTTCCAGAGAGATGAGATCCCATGTCCTTGTTCAATCATTATAGTCTTGATCGTTTCTTGTGTAATTCATGCATGTTTCGTGATGCGTGCTAATCATGTTCTGCTTGTGATGAACTAACCCCTTCCAGGTGGCCTCTTTTGCCCTTCCTCCACATGTACTTTTTTGATGTCTTTTATCTCCTACGTTCAGCTCCGAAATTATATTGTACTTTCTTGTCCTTTACATGTCTGTGCAAGGAAGGGTAGCTACATCTTGCGCTTGCTCGACCGCTCCTGCGGGTCCTCCGTCGGCGAGGGCTCATCCAATTCCATGGTCTCGTCATGTACAGGATTTGCTGCGTCCACAATGGAGCGCTTGTTAAAGCCCCTCCGGGCTACGGAGTCCTTGCTCGACACGCCCTTCTTCTTCTTCGCGGCCTCGCTCGCGTCCGCCACGAGGGCCTGAATCTTCATCTCTGTCGCCCTCTTTTCGTTTTCTCGCTTGAGGGCCGCGGCGCGAATGCCTTGCATCTGGACCTCGAGATCGCTAAGCGTGGAGGTGCACTTGTCGGACCAGTGGTTCAGGGCGGCAATCATGTCGGGAATGCATCCGGGCTCCAGGTCACGGAGCGGAGCTAGGCTGGTGAGCTGGACCGTCTTGTTTTCCGGGTCGAGGGTGCCTTGGACGAGGCCGGCGTATATGGCGGTGATGACGAGCTCTTCCACCTCGCGGGCGGAGGAGAGCCCCAGCTCGTTCTGGAGAATGTCGTAGCGCAGGTTCCTTTGGTCGCGGGCAAGACTGAGCATGGAGAGCTGCCGGAGCTTGAGGGTTTGCGCCCCGTTCAGGGCCGGGAGGCTCGCTGCATCGTCGTGGTAGCTCCTGTAGGTCCCGTGGGAGAATATTCGGAGGAGTTTCAGGTGTGGTGCGAATTGCTCGTTGGCGGCGAGGGCCTGAATATGAGGCTGCTCGAGGAGTTCGGCGAATACGTACGTGTTCGGTGCGGAGGTGGCTTGTGTGATCAGGTCGGCGGCGGCCCGTGGATGCACGGCAGACTTGGAGAGAGAGAGGAATGGCTATTTTGTTTGAGAAGTTGGAAATTTGTTTTTAAAAAAATCATCGCAGGATTGATATTAGCTATGACGTGTCGTGTTTTGAAATCTCGTCAGGGAATGATGTCATGAGGCTGGTGATCGCCCAGCCGCGAGAGGGGATCGTGTTGCGTCTGGAATTTGGGGGTCATGTCATGGGGGTCTAGAAATCGGTTCACGAACCTCGAGAGCATCTAGGGCCTTGGTTTGCTCCATGCTGGACTGTTTGCCTCGCTTTACTGATCAGGGGGGCCCGAGGCCCGTATCACGTGGAAGGTAATTTGCTTCGGAAGAGGTCGTTTGCGATGGAGTGATGGTGATGGCGATGGCGACGTGGTGGAGCTCGCTTACGCAAGAGACGGGCTCGCGGCGCGAGAAGGTCTTTTTTCGCGAGGGCTGTTTTGTAAAATGGCAGCATCGGTCATCAGTCAGGATCAGCGTCAGTCTTGTTTCTCTTGTTCTGTCACGGTGCTCTTTCGGATTCGCGCAACGACATGGGCAACGAGGTGGCACGGCAAACAGGGAGGTGGGGTCGAGGCATTCTGTCTTTACTGATGTATGTACAATGTACAACTCAGGGTAGATGTGGGGCTGATGTTGTGGCTTGATCAATAAGCCGCCATGTCCCGAGAGCTGCAGCGGAACTGCTCAGCTCGTACTGTACATGTATGTATCTTACTAATGCACATTGGACGAGCTGAATTGTCGGCTTTGCCGTCGGTGAAGCTCTCCTGGCTGGTAGTTGCGCAGAAACTGAGCTCATTCATGGTGGCAAGAGTATTATCATTATTAGTATGATAATGTCAATAGTAATAATAATAGTTACTACCATCATCAACACGACGAGACGGGCCACGAGGGGCTTGGACAGCGCAATGCGACTGGAAAGGATTCGCACTGTGCAGTGGGTGTGCGGTAGTGCCATCATGGGTCGCAACCGCAACCGCAACCGCAGTCGCAACCGCAACGCTCCGCACGGAGACCAGGCGCCCACCAAATCTATTGCACCAGCGGACATGGAAGCGTCAGCGCCCCACTTACGAGCGCCCCGTGAACCAGCCAGCTGCAGGGACATGGTGTCCGCGGGTACGACCAGTCAATGGTCAGACTTGCTGGTCTGCTTAGCGATGGTAGGAAACCATTGATGCACCCGCTGGTTCCTGCCGGTTTGTACTTTTAGTTTTCCTCGCCGCGCCCGCCCTCTCTTTGTCCTGCTGCCTCCTAGATATCTGTGCTTTCCTTGGTTCTTCTTCCCTCCGGCTGCGACCGTTCCTGTCCAGGCCAGCACCAGCGGGTGTGAGAACGACGTATGCACAGCTACGACGCAGTGCACCGTCGGGAGAGCGTCTTGCGAACAGCCAAAAGCCAGTCCAGTATGGTCTCCGAAACTCGGTGACGACGCTTACCCATCGCAAGGTCCCTCTTACCCTTCGGGCTGTGGAGAGAAGCGCAAAGAAGAGAAGAACAAGACGAATAAGAAAAAAGAAAAAAAAAAGGGCCAAGATAGCCCTCGCTACCGGGCAGAAGCTATCGGCTCGCTTCAACAAAAGTTGCGCCAGCGGTTCAACTGGACTTGCGGCGATTGAGCGCACCAGACCCTGTGTGGTATCCGACGTCTCCCGATCTGCCCGTCATGGCCTCTTCGCATTCCGCCATCCCAACACGGGACGTCGGTCCAGTGTCAACTTTGGGCGCGGCGAGGAGTCCGCATTTGGCTACAACAACTCTCAGTGTTGAGGGTATGACGTTAGTGATCTAGTCCCTGGGCTTCCTCTTCATTTTTCGACATGGCCGATTCCCGGTCGCGTTGCTCAGATATTGCGTCTGGAAATAATCAATGAAACCTAGCAGGCTAATCACTCTTGTCGTCTTCCCTGAAACAGTTGCGGCGCGTGCACGTCGGCCGTGGAAGCAGGCTTTACCGGTGTTGATGGCGTGGGCAGCGTTTCTGTCAGTCTGATCATGGAACGAGCTGTTGTCATGCACGATCCTCAAATTATATCGGCCGAAAAAGTCCGAGACGTGATCGAAGATCGAGGATTTGATGCCCGAGTATTGTCGACCGACCTCCCGAGTCCCGCCGTAAGCCGCTTCGCCGACAGCGCAAATAGTTCCCCCAAAGACAACGAGCTTGTGACAACAACGATTGCTGTCGAGGGTATGACTTGCGGTGCATGCACCTCAGCCGTAGAAAGCGGCTTTAAAGATGTTGTCGGAGTTCAGAGCTTCAGCATATCCTTGCTTTCTGAGCGGGCTGTCATCGAACATGACCCTTCAATCCTGACGCCAGAACAGGTTGCTGGGATTATTGAAGACAGAGGTTTTGGTGCAGAGCTCGTTGATACAGTCAAGTCGTCGTCGTCTCCAGGTGCCGAGAGAGCTCCAAATGGACGAAGCGACGTTGCTCATACGACGGTAGCCATTGAGGGCATGACGTGTGGCGCATGCACGTCGGCCGTCGAAGGCGGCTTCAAAGGTCTTGACGGCATTCTTAAATTCAACATTAGTCTCCTGGCAGAACGGGCCGTCATCACACACAATGTGACCAAGATTTCGGCCCAGCAGATTGCCGATACGATTGAAGATCGCGGATTTGACGCTACTATTGTCTCAACGCAATTTGAGACTGATGACATTGGACCTTCCATATCGTCGTCGCAGTTCAAGATTTATGGAAACCCAGACGCCAGCACCGCAAAAGCCCTCGAAGATAAGCTTGCAGCCTTACCAGGCGTCAGATCTGCCTCGATGAGTCTTGCCACAGAAAGACTTACCGTGGCTCACCAGTCTAGTATTATCGGCTTGAGAGGTATCGTGGAAGCCATTGAAGCAGAAGGTCTCAATGCGCTCGTTGCGGACAGCCAGGACAACAACGCGCAACTCGAATCACTGGCCAAGACGCGTGAGATCACCGAATGGCGAACCGCGTTTCGAACATCTCTGGCCTTTGCGATACCCGTTTTTCTCGTTGGCATGATCCTACCCATGTGTCCACCAGCACTAGATTTTGGTCGTCTCAAGCTGATACCCGGCATCTATCTCGGAGACGTTGTCTGCCTCCTACTCACGATACCGGTCCAGTTTGGCATTGGAAAACGGTTCTACGTGTCGGCATACAAGTCCATCAAGCATGGATCACCTACCATGGACGTGCTGGTCATTCTGGGCACATCGTGCGCTTTCTTTTTCAGCGTCTTTGCCATGATGGTATCATTACTGTTTCCGCCGCACACCAGACCCAGCACAATTTTCGATACCAGCACAATGCTGATCACCTTCATTTCTTTTGGACGTTTCTTGGAGAACAGAGCCAAAGGGCAAACGTCTAAAGCTTTGTCTCGTCTTATGTCTTTGGCCCCTTCAATGGCAACCATTTATGTGGATCCGATTGCTGTGGAAAAGGCCATTGAGGCCTGGGTAACGTCTGGCACCGATGCGTCCAAGACGTCTGGCTTTCCTCAGGGTTCATCAGAACCTGGCAGCTCATCTGCCTTTGAGGAGAAGTCGATACCGACAGAGCTGCTTCAAGTGGGCGATATTGTCCTCATCCGGCCCGGCGATAAGATCCCGGCGGATGGCACTCTAGTTCGTGGCGATACGCATGTCGACGAGAGCATGGTGACGGGAGAGGCGATGCCCGTGCAAAAGAGGCTGGGAGACAGCGTCATCGGGGGGACGGTCAACGGCAATGGGCGAGTCGACTTTCGGGTCACCCGTGCCGGTCGTGACACACAACTCAGCCAGATTGTCAAGCTTGTGCAGGATGCGCAAACCACGAGAGCACCCATTCAGCAGCTTGCAGACACTCTGGCTGGCTACTTCGTCCCTACCATCCTGGTTCTCGGACTGGCCACGTTCCTGTTTTGGATCATCATGAGCAACATTTTGCTTAACCCACCAAGGATATTCCTTCAGGATGCAAGTGGTGGCAAGACCATGGTATGCGTCAAGCTTTGCATTTCCGTCATTGTGTTTGCGTGTCCTTGTGCGCTGGGCCTGGCCACGCCGACGGCCGTCATGGTCGGAACAGGTGTGGGAGCGGAGAATGGCATCCTGATCAAAGGGGGTGGTGCTCTGCAGAGGACTACTAAAGTCACGCAAGTTGTTTTGGATAAAACAGGCACCATTACGTACGGCAAAATGAGCGTCTCGAAAACAACGCTTGTCCCTCCTTGGAGAGACAATGAATGGAGAAGGCGTCTTTGGTGGACGATTGTTGGTCTTGCCGAGATGGGTAGCGAGCATCCCATTGGCAAGGCCATCCTCGGAGCAGCCAAGGAGGAGCTCGGCGTTGAGCCCGAGGGGACCATCTCTGGCAGCGTTGGCGAATTCAACATCACCGTCGGCTGCGGTATCAATGCCCTTGTTGAGCCTGCGTCATCGGCAGAGAGGGTCCGGTACAGAGTACTGGCTGGCAACGCCAAATTCCTGCAGGCGAACGGCGTTGCGGTTTCGGGTGATGCGATTGAGTCGTCAGAGGAGCTCAACGTTGAGCCAAAGAAGAAGAGCACGTCCAAGGCCTTCTCGGCCGGTACGACCAACATCTTCGTGGCCGTGGATGGCAAGTACGTCGGACACATCTGCTTGTCGGATATTATCAAAGACGGAGCGGCGAGTGCCATGAGCGTTTTGCACCGAATGGGCATCAAGACAGCCATTGTCACTGGAGATCAGCGGACGACGGCGCTGACTGTGGCGGCGGCGGTAGGAATCTCGCCGGACAACGTGTTTGCTGGTGTCACGCCAGACCAGAAACAGTCCATCATCAAGCAGATTCAGTCGCGAGGCGAGATTGTCGCCATGGTGGGTGACGGCATCAACGACTCGCCGGCGCTGGTGACGGCCGACGTGGGCATTGCCATGTCCAGCGGGACAGATGTGGCCATGGAAGCAGCAGACGTGGTGCTCATGCGGCCGACGGATCTGATGAGCATCCCAGCCGCCCTCAACCTGACGCGGACGATTTTCCGCCGAATCAAGCTGAATCTTGCCTGGGCTTGCGTGTACAACATTGTCGGTCTGCCCGTGGCCATGGGCTTCTTCTTGCCGTTGGGCCTCCACATGCATCCCATGATGGCCGGATTCGCCATGGCGTGTAGCAGTGTCAGCGTCGTGGTCAGCAGTCTGCTGCTGAAGTTTTGGAAGCGGCCACGATGGATGGACGAGGCAGAAGCCGAGCACAAGGGTGGTCTGCGCTGGATGAGGGGCAACGGTGTCGTGGGGTGGGCGAGAGAAGTCTTTGGTCGAAGGCGTCGGGCCGATGAGGAGGGATATGTCCCGTTGCAGAATCTAGATGCGGAGCAGGCATGACCACGGTGGCGTTGATGGCATTGGATAGCAATGAATGGCATTGGATAGCAATGAATGGCATTGGATAGCAATGAATGGCATTGAATAGCATGAATGAGCGTTTTTTTTTTTTTTTTTTTTTTTTTTTTTTTTTTTTGTGTCTCATGTCTCTCTCTCTCTCTCTCGCATCCAAGCGTAACGTGGGTTTCTACACCCATCTTCCAAATCCAAGTAACTTCAATCCACTCGCGAAGCAGTCCAAATCAAATCACAAACCCGCCTCCCCGGCAAAGAAATCCCAGACCCAAGCCACGCCACCAAAGTCCGCGGCCAGAATCCACCAGCTCGTGGCTCGTGGTCGTCCCTGTCAAATCAGTCAGGCAATCCCGAACATGTTCCCACAAGTTTGGTGTAAAGGCATCGGAATTTCGTCCCGACACTGTAGCCTTTCCGGAGCGGCGATGGTGTCCCGCTCGACTTGGCGGGGGACGAGATGCAGCGCTGCGGAGAATGGTCAAGTGTATCTGTGTTGGGTACGAGCCTTGTCGAGTAGGAGGGTGGCTGTTCGTTTTGAGACTACTTGGCTAACTTATGCTTCCGTCTAATTCTACGGCTCGTCTTCTTGTTTTTGTGATGGTATTTTCAGTTCAAGGTATTAAAGGGGGCGTATCCAGCATCCCGATCTAATATAGAAGAAGAAGAAGAAGAAGAAGAAGAAGAAGAAGAAGAAGGAAAACCCATACATGGCTTCTCCTTCCATATTCCAACGGCACCATCAGAGCCACTGTAGCCCACAATCGTCAGAGAAGAGGGAAGAAGGAGGGGGAGGGTGAGAAAGGGGCGAGGAGAAAATCAATAGAAAAACAAGTCAATAAAACAAAAAAATAAACGACTTTTTCTACATCTCAGCAGCTCACATGCCCGTGGCCTGTTGGCCCCAGAACAAGACATCCTCGTAATTCCCACACATCTCCTTCCAGGTCAAAAATTTTGGTGGACTCTCGTCTGTCCAAGCGCCTCCGTATTCATGATGCACCGTTCCTTGTTCGTGGTAAGACAGCTTAGGGATCCATCTTCGTCCATCAATCAACTTTTTTGATATGGGGTCCCCCCGTTTCCATGCCTTGACAGTTTCTCGGAGAAGCGACTTGACGAATGGAAAGAACCACTGTTTCGCGTACTCATAGTCCATGCTCTCTTTTGGACCCGTGAAATGCAAGAGCCCGTAGATATGGTTGGTAACAAAGTTTGTACCCAGATGAACAAGCTGTATCCAGTCCTTCCCGGATACCGCCCCTGGGTGTGCGGACGACACTGAATCATACAGCTTGATTAGAGCATTTCGCACATTGTCCGGCATTCTGATAAGGTGTGATCGAAAGCTTTCACCCTTTTGGAGAACATCAGTATCCATGCTGGCCGATTGGTCTTCCCGATTATACTGAAGAAAACCTGTGAACCTATCGTTGCCGGCTCTGGGCAGGAAAAGAGACGATTCGTAGTCAATAGCCATGTGAAGCTCAGTCACCTGAGTATCGGACTCTTTCTCTGGGATGACATGGTCCTTTTCCACAGCGGGTGTACCATTTTCGTGTCGAAATATCTGGTTTCGCCAATATTCCTGTCGGCCGAACACATTGGCCAGATAATACTGATCTGAAAATTTGAACTGATATTCTTCATCGAAAGTGACCTTATATTCGTGGTTCGAGGCGTCTATAATCTTTTTCAGTTCGGAAACAGACCCGATAATAGTACCCGAATTAAGCCAGCGAGGATCTTGGTGAGACATTTCGTCATTTTCTCTACGCGGACCGAAGGCATCTTTCCCTAGTGGTGAATCCGGCACCGCCCAACATCGAGCTGCATTCGCGTCGTTGGGGAAACACATCTTGTCGGGACCGAAGAAGACGGCTTGCTGCACGCCTTTTTCTGCCATGTTCTCTACTGAAAGTCCCAATCGTTGAGCCAGATACGCGTTGGCTTTTTTTACCTCCTCGAAATATCGCTCAATAAATATTTCTGGAGGCAACTGGTAGATGACGTCGTATCCATCCGCAAACAGTACCAGATCGTCTGCTTCCGCAACGTCCAGTGAATCCAAGTATCGTTTCAGGACTCGCAGTTTCGCCGAGTGTTTTGCCAAATTAAAGTCCCCCTGGCCATTCCAGCCAATGAGCGTTGGAACTGGGTGTCTGTTGGCTCCCGCAGATGCCAAATGGTAGCAAAACCGCAGGTTTGCCCTGTCGGCTGGGATCAGCAAATGTAGTCGTGAGGTTTTCTGGCCGAAATGTGACCGAGTTGCATTTTTGATGGCCTGAAGAGGAATTATTGAATCGAACCGTTCCTACGAGACCGGCGATGGCGAAAAAAAGAAAGAAAGAGAGGAACGAGTTCATATTAGCCAACCGCCGAGGCCTGACAATCTGGGCGTTTCTTGTCGATTGTAGTTGGCATCATACCATATTGAAGGAGTTTCCTGCGTACAGGAAGCCCACCAGCAGCAGGGAGAGGCATGTTGCGACCACAGTATTGCGGCGCGGGGAAGAGGAGACGGCCATCGAGACGAGAAAGCACCAGGTCCTGCCCGAGGCCCTGCCCAAGGCCCTGCCCACGTTAATCATCGAAACATAACACCCGCGGAGGAAATTTATCAAGGAAAGAAGATCGAGAAGTATGATTCTTGCCGCCGGAGATAATGAGTCGCAGAGTCTAGGCGAATTCTTGGTTCCGGGAAACGATGGGCAGCCGAGCTGGAAAAAAAAAAAAGAAAAAGAAAAAGAAACCCTTTGTCGCGAATCAGCGCCTTGGAGGAGGAAAACCAGGTCGAATAGCGACTGCAGGGAGGAGCAGGAGGGTAGAGAGGTACAAGAAAGTTGGCAAAGGAAAGCGTACAAAGAGCCAGAGATAATCTAGGTGTGGTGCGTCCGAAGAAACAGCAACTAGGTCTGTAGGAGGACAGTTTGCGGTACGACGAGGACCATGGGATGGGAAGTGGTCCAAGTTACGCGTAGTCAAGCACATCCCCATACGTGTGCGGAGGCACCGATGTCACGAAAAGGCTAGTGAGCCAATCCAGACCAAGCCTAAGTAGGAGATACTTGGTTTTCCATGGGAACTAGGCGAAGGTTTAAGTCACAGTGATTTCCCTTAGTATAGAATGGTATATCTAATAGCATCGATTAACAGGGTGGATCAAGGTACTCGACGATCCGCAACCGCGTTGGCGCCTTTGCACACTTCAAGGAACGGCCTGGCCTGACACGACACGTTGATGAAATCCCCGACGGCCAAACTTGCAAAGCTGAGTGACGAGCAGGGTGCACAGTGCACAGCCGCGGGATGCTTTTCGTGGACGACGGCAGCAGGCAGCAGGCAGGAAAGAAGCCAGGAAAGAAGCCAGGAAAGAAGCCAGGAAAGAAGTCAGGAGAGGAAAAGGCACAAGGCTGCAGGCACGAAGTAGGAGGAAGGATTTGATTCTTGCCACGAGACTGTCCGACAACGAGGGCGGTCCGGTGCGCCGCCGACCAATCACTGCTCTCCTCTCCTCGCCACATGCACCCACGCAGGCCACTTTCTGCAAGCACGTCCCCTGGACGGTGGGGCCGTCCGGCAGTTGCGGTTAAATAAGCGTCTGTGCTGGTTCAGACGACTCGGTGCTGGCTGCATGTGGTTGCATGTGGGTGCAGGTGGGTGCATGTGGGTGCATGTGGGTGCATGTGGGTACGCAGAACGAAAGCCTGGTCTGGGCTTCGTAGGTGATTCCGAGGCTTTGGACACAAACGTTGTCCATGATCTGGCGACACGTGCGCAAGGGGCCCGGTTCATGCCAAGCGAGCTGCCCTGTTGCCAACTCTACGCGAGAATGGAGCTGATGCGCATTTCTGGGGGAAACGATGAAGATGTTGTACCTGGGGCATTTAACCGCATGTCAATTGCTAGCGTTTTTGTATGTACAATCTCCCCCCTGAATTCTTTCACAGAGTAACCAGCCTGACTTTTCCAGCTCTTGAATGTTCTTTTGAACGAGGGACTTATGTCATCATGATTGCTAAAGAGACGCTCGATTAGCTGAACCCCCCGGCAATGTTCATGTGTAAGATAATTCAAGGGGTGGACTGTATGCATGTGCACGGTTTGTCGACAAATACACCTTGCAGGTTGTAAATTATGACTTGCTAAGACGCAAAAGGATGATGCAATATCCTCAACCTACCCTGTCCGTCATGGACCCACCGCAGATGAGGAAGGGCGAACACGCCCTTTTTATTAAGGAATACAACGCTAAGACATTAAATATTGCACAATGCATACTGTATATTCTTGCTACTATAGTTACCTAGGTAGGTAGTAGGTAAGTAGGTAGTACACATATATGTATAATACTATCCCCTTGATACTAATAAGCCTACACTTAAGTAATATTATATATTATTCTATAAAATTTATAAGGATAAGCACGTAAAGGTTACTTAATATTATTTAATTAAATGCTCTAGCTGCTACTTTACTTTTAAATATAATTAGTCTAACTTTATTTATATTATAATGCTTATTTAAAGTACTATATTTTATATAAAGCTTTATAACTTTAAGTATTATGAGAACTTATGTTTTTGGAATGATTTTATTCGATAACTAAGTGCGTTAGTACCTAAATGTAGCCTTCTCAGCATCAAGGGGATAGCATGCAGCCCCACTTTACACACCCTGTCCAATCACACTCTCAACACACCTGAGCGTCCTCAATGACATAACCTTATTTCACGCCACCAGCACAAGACGTTTTAAGCTTACCAGATCCTATAGTGCACCCCTTAAATGATTTTACACATTAACATTGCAGGGGGGGTTTAGCTAATTAAGTGTCTCTTTAGCAATTGTAATAATATAGGCTTTAGTTAAAAAGAATATTAAGCTAAGTGTAATTTTAATTTAAAAAAATGTATTTATAGGCCTTAGTTAATACCCTAAATATCCCTTATATATTACCTTAATAGCTATAAGCCTATAGGGTATAGAATATACTAATTTTTTTAAATACTTTAATAGTACTATATTTTAAGCCTTTTAAATAACCTTATATAATTAGTAACCTTTTAAGTGCTTAAGAGAATACTTCTTATTAATTTAATATTTTATTTAAAGCTATATATATTCTATAGAATTTAGGTTAGCTAAGTATAGTAGCTATTAAATAAATTTTTTACTATTAAATATATACTTAATATATTTTATAGTATTTTTTATTAAGTATAAAGGTATATTATTTTATTAGATTTTAAAATTAAAATTTTAAGACTAAAAAATATAAAGTAGTAGAAGAATATACTATAAGTAGGTTTTTAAAGTTATTATACCCTATTTTTTATTTTAAATTAAAAATATACCCTTAGTAACTCCTATAAAGTATACCTAAAATATTTAATTATTAGCTTATATTTTAATTTTACTAAATTTATTAATATCTTTATTTATAAAAAGTATATTAATATTATATAATTAACTATAAAAATACTATTAACCTTTAAAGACTATTATATATTTTCTATTACTATTAATTTTATTAATTTAAGTCTTATTAAACTAAATCTAATACTTTTAATCCTTAGGTAATAAGTAACTTTAGTATTTTATAAACTTAAGGTATAGTTATCTTATATACTTAGTTAATTTAATATTTATAAGCTAAAGTCTCTTATTAATACTAAAATTAATAAAAGTAATAAATATAATAGCCTTTAAGTATAGGTAAAGAAAAGGTAATATATTATAAAGTTACCTTAATAAGAGATATTACTTTAATTAAGTAAGTATTTAAAGTGCTTTTTTAAGGTAGTCTTATACTTTATAAGGAATAATAGTAAGGTAACTAAAGTTTTTATACTAAAGTATTATTATATAGGTAAGTATATAATAAACCTATCTTAAAAATAAATTTAAAACTATTAAAATACTATTAAGTAAAAAACCTATAATTTTATAAAGAGTTTTAACTATAATATACTTTTTAAGGGTAGTTATATTTTACTTTATTTTTTTTAGTATATATTAAAGTATATCTTTTATATAAGTATACCTATTAGTAGTATTAGTATAGGTTAAAAAATATAGAATATTTAAGGTATTACTACTAATTTATAGTATTTTTATTTATTAAAATAACTTTAAAGTTATTGTTAGTCCGGCTGGTATTATATATAATAAAAAGGGGTGATAGAAAAGGGTCTAATTTAGCTTGTCTATAAAGGTTCTAAGCTAGCT